>NW_022261459.1:51352-98099 GCF_009602425.1 Actinia tenebrosa | reverse complement strand
CCCCCCCCCCCCCGGATCCGCCCTTAATCCTTCTATTCAGTAATTATAACCCTAGAATGTCGAAGTCCACCCTTTCCTTCGAGGGTTTTCTCCGCGTTCTATTGTTTCCTCCCAAAGTAAAAATCAATTTGTAAGTTGTATTTGGATTGGATGGAAAAAGAGCCGCTGTGATGGAATAATTTTTACATGCCATGATTTGTTTATTACCTCAAAGCAGTATACTTTCTCGAATGGTTTGAAACTATGAAAAAAATATAGTATTCATAATGTTTGCCGCGAACATTTGGGTTGGCACATCAGGTATATAGAATTTTCTAAAAATTACGATGAATCAAAGATTCGTGAGTTCAATATCAAAGTGATCGTCTGTTGTACTGTGTTACTATTAGCAACGAAACAAATTGAATTGTCCTACTGGTAGAACAGGTGTTGTTTTTCATTAATACCGTTGAATCGAAAAATGAGAAAAAGTGTTATGTCTGAAAATAAGCCTCTCTAACTTGGGATGTGGTTCCGAAGTCAACACCGCTGTCATTATAGTTTGTCAAATTATTTTCTTTCGATGGGTTGCGCACGACTCGACTCGAAAAGATTAATAAATCGAAATCTAAGAAAAAAACACCACAATAAACAGCACTAACAACAGATGAAAAAGCCCGATTAGTTATCCCATACTGTTTTTATGACGTCATAGCCGCCATGTTGGTTTAAGGTTTGTGGTTGACCCATGTCTTGTCATTTCAACCAACATGGCGGCCACGTTTTTATGTTGACCGTTTGTTTTTTTATGAACGACCAAAAAGCCACCTCTGAAGTTCAATAAAAATCTTAGCGGTATAATTTATAGAGTACTAAAGAATGATCCCGTCTGAATGAAGCGATTATATACATGTAACTCGCTTAATAAGCGCGGTGCCTTTTAGGACTTTGAGTGATAAGATGAAGCTATATAAGCATAGGCCGAACATTTTATTGCTGCTAAAAATCTTCGCAAACACTTAATTTAATAAAGCAAAATAGACAAAATGTCGACAAATATGAAGTTAATTAAGTATACGCGCGTGTAAGGCTTTGAGAAGTAAGTTCTTTATTACTATCTCTAGGCCATAATTAGCAGTTGTTAGCTTCGAACGTCAAACCTACGCAAATGCATTTGACATTCATTGATGAGGGTTTTAATTATCCTTCCTTGCCTGCCGCAGACACTCGATAGAACCTTTTAGTTTGGGATCATTAAAGTTTTACCTTTTCATTCAGATCACGTTTCATTCTCTGCAGTAATAGTTTTTTTTGTTCAAGAGTTGCGCACTAGAAAACGCATGAATATTCATTCATTCATTTCTATTTTTCTTCCTTCCTTCATGAGGATGCAACTCAAACAAAGAATCTTATTCTCAAGAATGCGGTCCAAAAAAAAGAAGAAGAAAAAATGCCCAACAGAACGCATTCTGGCCTCGGCTCTCATTGCTATTCATATTTCAACGGGAAAAATGCGTTAGGTTTCGTGCCATTTATCGCATTTAGTTTTCCAGACAAATTCTTATAGAATATTCAATTTATGATTAATGCATTCCTCTATTAACTGTAGCTTCGCCTTCCTACTAATATCGACGTGCTGTTTTTCATTTCTTGTTTTAAAAGGTGTAGTATCATGTGAATTCTTTATGCAAATGGCCATCTTTTTAATATTCAAAGTCTTAAAAGTAATGTGAAGATATCATGAGGACGTTTAAACTTAGCCCGAATATTTTTTTAAGCAGATGTTCCACCTAATTCGGGTTGTGTTAATTGTTTAGCTAGATTGCACAAAGCTGATTAATCTTAAATTTTGATATTTATAAGCAATTATTAGCCAAAGGCAAGGTCCTCATAATTTGGTTGTCAGAGAAAAGTCGAAAAACAACTCAATGTGTCCTTTGCTTTTGGTCAGCAATTAACCCACACGAAACATCAGCTGACGAATATTTTGAAGCACAGTAATCACGCAGGCAAGCAGAAAGATTAACAAATTTATACACCGAATCGAAAAAATTTACTAAGAAAACTAGTTGTAAAAGACAACGTTTCGCTGTCATCTCGACAACATCATCAGGTCTAATGAAAACTGTAAACATTACTATATGTAAATATAGCTAAAGTAAGTGTGAAAGYTCAATCGAAACATGGCTACCAATTTGAATAACTATCATATTCTGCACTGACAAGCGACTGACTAGAATCGTGTTCACGTGGAAACATAAAAGTGTTTTCACATGTATGAGGCTAGTCAGTCCAGAACAATAGCTTTTCAAATAAGTCGCCATTTTCGATTCGGTGTACAGTATACTTGCTTTGAAAGATGATACAGCTGTAAGTTTTGAACACACCGGACGCTTTCATAAAGAAATACCCATTTGCGATGCTACTTCACCTTCCGTTGTCTCCAATATAATGGCAAAATATCACTGAAACTTAAACTTTAAGTAGACCTTTTTTAGTTTTTACCTTGGATGTAATGCTTTCCAAGCTATGCCAAACTATAGAATAGCTTACCGAAAGAACTGCTTATGAATTGGGAATTATCTTAATATCACCTTAAGACATCATCTTTTTAGGCAAAGTAGGAAAGATATATCCCTTCTTATTGATGGTTTTCACGGCGGCCTTGTTGGAGGAACTTAACAAAAGACTTGCCAATGAATTCTTTTGTCATATCCTCCAACATGGCCGCCGTGTCTTTTGTTATTTAATTCTCTTAGGAATGGTTGAAAACCATCAATTGAATAAAGTCAACCTTAGTTATATTTTTGATGCTGGCATATTACTATTTATGGACGTAACCATTGTCAATATATCAACTATGACGTAGATTAGAAAAAACGCCTCATGATTGGCTAATTATGGCAAGGTGTGTTCGGTAGTTGAGGATGAAGGTTGAATTATTAAAGTTGTAGCGTTATTATACTGTTCACTGATTGGTTCAATTTTTAATTGTCTAATAAGCCTGAAGCGAGATGACGTTTTACCCCCGACTCTATACCATAATAGTTTTTAAAATTCTTTCATATTAAAATTTTTGATTCCTTAGAGAATACAGGAACAATAGTCATAATTAAAGAACAAAAGCAGTGTGAAAAGGATTAGGGGCTAGAGACGGGGGAGAAACGTCATCTCGCTTCAGGCTTATTTCCCGAGTTCCTCTTTGGAAAGCGTAGCTTTCGTTCTTTTAACCAATGGATAACTATAGATATGTTTATTGATATTAGTATTTTGAAATAAAATACTAAATAAAACGAATGGTTTACAGCCTTGTTTAAATAAGTCGCGACCAAATGAGAAAAAAACCAAAAATAAGCTTGCAATTCAATAACATTCCAATCTCAACGGCGATTGGCTAAAAACGTAATGACTTCAATAACGACGTCCTTATGACGTCAACCTAACAAATTAGGAAGATCTTTTAAGAAAAAGGCCTATTTAAGTCGTGATCACGCATTTATTTATTTTCAAAAGCCTTTGTAATTTTTGCTTCAATAATTATCTTGTATTCTCGTAACTATTTACGGTTTTAATTAAACGAATTGTTCCGCGTTGACATGAATTATTTGCTCGAGCTCCTTCTAGATACATCCGTTAAAGACTTTTGGTTTTGCATATTTGCTTTTTCTCTTTGTCTTTAAGGCGCTAACGTCTTGTATTCTTAATAGTTCTTATATCGTTTAGAGGGAAGTTCAATAATGGCGAAAAACACGAGTACTAAAAAAAACTTTTTTTTTAAGTCGTCAAATTCAGCCTGAATGAACAATATATGTATACATGAATGATCAATATATATATATATATACATAAAACTGTTTCGATGACGTCTTTAGATCATAGCAATTGTAAAATTTCGAATAAATTACAATTTTTAGGACACAACAAAAGAGCAGCTGATCGTTATGGGAGTGACGAGAGAGGGGCCTGGAACTAGAGTAAATAGAGGAAAAAAAGCAAAAGCTATGATAACAGTTGGGCAGTAGAAATCTTTCATTTTAGTCATTCTTCTTGGTTTGTTTGGACATCGTGTTGGGAGTGAGTTGTTTAGTCGAGATCAGAGTTTGGCAGACAATTCGAATTATGGCAATCGAGCAAGAGGATTTCAGCTTGACAGAAATCGACCGTGGGTTGTTTTTGTGCAGAGAACGATTCTATGTTTCAGGAAACCAAGCAAATTTATGGATTGTCAAGGGTTCTGCTATGGATTTGGTCATCGATACAGGCATAGGACTTTGGGATTTGCCTGGCTTCCTAAAACGAGCTGGAGCGATTGGAGATAAACCATACTTGGCTGTGGCGACGCATATTCACTTTGATCATTCGGGCGGCCTTCATCAGTTTGAAGAGTTCGCCATTCATCGACTAGAAGCCAAAGCTATTCAAAAAGGAGACAACTATGAAACTTGTGCTTTCATGAACGACTCAGATATTTCTAAGCCACCCTGTAAAAATTGGTCGGCAAAGAACTACAAAGTCCCTGCGGCTGAGCCGACTCGCTTACTCGACGATGGAGATGTTTTGGACCTTGGGAATCGAAAGATTCGTGTGTTACATCTGCCTGGCCATTCAAGAGGAAGCATAGCTCTTTATGAAGATGAAACCAGAACTTTATTCAGCGGGGACATCATATACGATGGACTCCTTATCGACTGGTTACCGTATAGTAACGTTTCTGAATATGTTAAATCATGTGAAACACTGTTAACGCTTGCTCCGAGTGTAGATAGGGTATGTCCTGGGCATAACAACCACTTCACCGGTAGTACTTTACAAAGACTGCTTTTTACATACATCTCGAATGCAAGAGGATGCCATAGGCCAGGTTCTAGTTGTCTCAAATCTATAGCAACTGTTGTGTTGAAGGGCAGAAATACAGGTAACGTCCCGGCAAAATGCTGCTTTTTTGCGTGCTGTTGTTGTCGATGTGTATGTCTTTAGCTACGTGACTACTAGTAAAAGGGAAACACTTTTCAAGTACTTTTATTTCTACACTTACGTCTCAAGAAAAAGAAACTTCAAATCTACTCATCTATTACCTATAGCTCTCACGCTTTGCCTAAAGTACAAGAAAATGCAAAAAGGGTTAAAAACCTGATGAAAAAGGAAGGAAAATGAAAAGCCATGGAAAAAATAAAACAGGAAAAAAAATCAACAATTGAAAGTTAATTTATTCAATATATTTATCTGTGCAAAGGGAAGTCACTCTTGAAAGATCCTAATTGATTACTAATTCAACTGCCCTACTGTCATCTTTTCTTGAAATATAATTTAAAAAATAATTTTCATATTCAGAAATTAAAGGAGCATTGAAAGCTGTAAATCTTTGAGTGTGTCATCAGTGACATCCATAAATATATATGCAATACATGCACGGTTGTAATTAAGTTATTCATGTAGCCCTGAAGATGGCCAATATGTCTGCAAGCTTGGCAAGAAAATACAATCTTTAAACCTAATGGATACGAATCGTTCACTAATACATGCAAGCTAAATGAAATGGCAGTTATCTGCCATCAAGAAAGAAAACAGGCAGAAAGACTGTTTTTGGAGGTGTCATCTAATAATAAAAATGTTTATTGCTTTCTCACAAGAATTGATCTCACCTATATCAAGAAAAACTATTGAGACAAACTATTGAGTTTTAACTTATTAGCCACAAAAACTAAAAAAAATTCAGGACAAAATTTGAGGTAAAAGAACTATCAGCAAAAATTAAGGATTTAATTAAAATTTGCCATCAACACTTGCCCACACATATTGTGAAAAGACTATGCATTAAATCCTGTCAACAAAGCTTCACAAATATTTGAAATGAGGTATTGCCATTATTATTTTATGCGATGGCTTAAGAATAGGGCCTCCTTCAAACTGCTGAACATAACCAGGTGATTTTCTCCCTTTTGAGTAAAAGCTGCTGAGTAAAAGTATGTAATTGGAAACCTGAAACTGGGGAAAAAATTTGACTATGAACAGAATGTTACTGATTGGCTAATACCTTATTTTTTTGGACTGAGAAAATTAAATCACTTGGAAATCACCTAGTATTTAAAAATTCATTTAAGAGAACATTATTACAAAACCAAACATGCACTAAAGATAATTATGAACAGAATTACATGATTCAAAAAGGAATTCAAGCTTTAAAACAATATTTGAAAAAATGAAAAAAATAGAAAATGATAATAATAATTATCAATTATTGAAGAATGTTCTACAACTTAAAAGTCTCCTAATTTCATATAGAAGTATACCTTATCTTAAAATGTTGAGTTTAAAATACTCTTAAGACCTCAAAGATAAAGGAATTCTGATGATTCTCAAATAAGAGAGAAATTTGTGCTATAAGTTAGAGTATATATATTAATAATGTATGCTTCAACATAAATTATTAATTTTTGAGAAATACTTTATTATCTTAGCCATTTTGTTTTAGCTTCTATAAACTGGAACTGATTATGAAATGGAACTATTATAAGCAATTGTTCACATGTACCATTAACTTAATTCGGATGTCATACTCTTGTGTAGTAGCAATATATATACATATATACGTGTACATATGCACAAAAACAATACTAATAAAATTAGTTCATGACACAGCTGTTCAGGACTCCACRCTTGGAACCTGTTGTTACAGGTAATGAATACTCTCTTCATCTTTACTTGTTTAAGGGCCGCCCCCATTAAACCCGCCTTCAAATAAGCGCTCACCTAAGACCAAAATTGTTTAATAACTGCCGCCCCCAAAATGAGCATCGCTTAATTATGAACCTTTCTCACCTATTCTGCCATTAAAATAAAAACGTTTTTCTTCCTAGGAAAACTAAACTAATGCTGAAGATCTATAATTAATTATTAGACAAGCCGCATGTCTGTACAGCCAGTACCCTTCATTGACAACATCACTGATTTTAAAAAAGGAGGGCTTACATAGTTATGATTGTCTTACAAAAGGGTTTCAATCAACGAATTCATTCAATCATTATTTTATACATTCATTCATCCAAATTTTCTTTCTCAGCTTTTGCAACTTTGAAGTGCAGAATTTAACATTTTTCAAAATAAAAATTAATCAAATATATTTAAAAAAAATTAAACTGGTAAAGCATTCACTCATTTATTCATTCATTCATCCAAGTTTTCCTTAACAGGAAAGCTAGTTTTATATTGGATATTGATTGACACCTGCAAACCTCTAGATCTTTCACTACTGTTTTTTCTTATGAAAACCTTACACATTTCCAATTATTTTTCCCATCAATTTGTCCATAAGTGTTTTCTGGAAGAATCCCCCCCCCTTTGCAACTACTGTGCAACTACACCAACCAAGACCACCCAGACAARTTTTCATACAAATTAGCCAATCACAATTGGGTATTTAAACAATAGAATCTGTACACATTTTCACTTTTTCCTCTTTAAAATTTTATTTTTGTGTGTATATTGTCAGAAGTAAACAAGAAACAGTTTAAACTCCAGAATTTCCTAATTCATCTGTTATGCATTTTTGAAATTAAGTAAAGTATAGTATCATTGGACAGGTACAGATCCAAAAAGATTTATTATATTTGATATTCCAACTGGCCAAGTTATTAAATTCATAAACTGCATTCATTTTTTGGATGCATATCATTTGAAAAATTATGTTGTGACCACGAATAATGTTATAAGCATTTCAATAAATAACCAACACATTTATCGAGTTGCTTTCAAATAAAGTTGGAGGCTCTATAACCTTTTTTTTYCCCAATAATTATTCTTCTAACAGGTAAATATTGTATTGCACCTTTTTTTGAAGTGCTTGGTAATTTTATACACCTTAAGACTAAACAAAAATACAGAATCCACAGTCTGATGATAACTATACCTTTTCATCAAATTTACTGTTATTAATTTCTAAAATTTTATCAAGATTATGAAATTTTAGTGACATGAACAAAATGAAAATTTTGAATAAAAAGCAATATCATTTTCTAATATTGATGGATTTTCACCTGTCTTAGACATATTTAATTCATAAAGTTCATTGTGTTACATATTGCTTCTGTTATTATTACTGTTGTCATCAATCTTTTCTTATAATTAAAAGTGTGAAATGAATTGCATGGAGCAAGTTGTGTTTGAATAAAAAATGAAAATAAAATTGTGGAAATAGGACACAACAAAATGCAAGTAAAACATATTCCGAATGAATAACTGCTTGTATAAAGTTCATTATGTTACATAAATATAGTTGCTTCTGTTATTGTTACTGTTGTCATCAATCTTTTCTAACAATCAGAAGTGTGAAATGAATTGCATGGAGTAAGTTTACGAGGTTCAATAAAAAACCATGAAAAAAAATTGTTTGTGGAAATATAGGTCCCAAAGCAAAATACAAGTAAAACAACAGATTCAGAATATCTGATTGTATAAAGTCCATTATTTTACATATTTCTTCAGTTATTATTATCATTATCATCAATCTTTTCTCATAATTTGAAATAAGAAATGAATATTGCATGGAGCGAGTTTATGAGTTTAAATAAAAAATGAATATATAATTTTATGGAAATTGAACAAAAAACAAAATGCAAGTAAAACGACATTCAGAATGAATCGAACAATTGCTTGTGCTTGCTCAAGGCTGTATCAAGGAAGAACAATAGAAAATGCTACTCCACCCATGGTCTTTTTGGCAAAACTTTATGTAATCTTAAAGCCGAAGTATTCCTTTCTCGTATTCTTCTTTATGTAAACAAGAGGCTTTTATACAAATAATGATAGCACTTGCAGCAAATACAAGTGATCATTTATTTTACAAAAACACATTTTCATCTGAACTTAGCGGTCAATCTTCAGAGGGTTGTGAGAGAAGGGGATGTAAAGCCAAAATTATATAAACCAGGCTGTATTGTTGTGTGTGTGTGATGAGGATGGCTGGGTTGACAGAGTCGACTACTTATGGAGGGATCATGGAGGTGATGCTACTTTAGCAGGAGATTCCATCCAGTAATTCTCTAGCAAAAAGGCACAATTATAATTGACCTGTGAAATCTCTCATTTTCTAAGCCTTTGAAGGTACTAAGGCATCGTTAAATGCGCTAAAAGTAACGCCAAAAGTTCAGGAAAGGGCTGTCATTTAATGTGATATTTCTCAGTAAAACGAACAGGTTTCAAAAGACTTTCGAAAGGACAGTGTCAATAGTCTGGCAGTATTAAAAAAAGGCCGACAGTAAAAAGGTTATGCCAGTTCCCAAAAAGGTTTAGGAAGATTTCAGAGTTGCAGCCCCATTTGAATGGGGGAAAATGAGCGCTTGATGTACTTTAATCAACGAGGGGGTGGCACAGCACGTCAAAAAGGAAAACGTTTCAAACCACTTTCGAAAGGGGAATCTCAAAATTATTGTTTGCATTTAGTCTGGAATTAAAACGGCTATGCCAATGCCAGAGGCGCAGACACATTCAAATGGACAAATAAGCGCTAGAGTTACGTTTATTACAGAGGAAACTGCAAAGCACCTCAAAACCGTTATATATTTCTGCCCAAGGTACAGAATGTGGTCTTGCTGATCAATTACTTGGAGTGCATGCGAGATGTACCGTTATTGTTCATGCTTTTATCTTGCGAAGGTATCGGAAACGAAGCGTCTGTCATAAGCCATTAGCGTTCATACGAAATAAGACACAGCATCATCAAATTTATTTTATTAAGCAGTCACTCCCATTATATTAAAAAAGAAAAAAGAAAAAAAACACGACACAGATAAACGCCTTCCGTTAATATGTCTACGTTTTCAACAAACGACCCAATTATTAAGAAATCATGATCTGTATTCTATCATTACTAGATTTAAGAAACTGCTTTATATTATCCATCTTTTAAAGCTTTCATTTATTAAATTTAATTTTTTCCCCTTAGAAATACAGTGATCACCGTTTTAAAATAGGATATCATGGACATTCGTTATCATTGAATTAATAAAAGGCTTAGCATATAAGGCAGAGTTAATTAGCTGCGAGTAGAGGTTGTTTTTTCTTCCTCTCTGGCAAACGGCAGACGGTGGGCAGAAAAACACCTCTGCTAGCAGGATAGAGTTAATTAAACTGCGGGCTAATTTAGTTGTTACGAGCAATTAAAAATTCTCGTTACATTTTTCGTTGCAAAAACATAAATATTAAAAAAAAAAACATTTGCTCAGTCCTTTCAAGGAGTCTTTACAGGCTTTCGAATTCTCTCATGAAACAGAAGTTGGATCGCCGGACGTTTCCGTCAGTGGACTGGAATTCCTGAGGGAAGATCTCTGGATTCTTTCAAGTTTTTTCTTGGCACCAAGGTACAAGTTCAGACCAATGACCCCAATAAAGTAAGGAGCTGGAAGCCACATTAAGAAAATGCATAAATAATCTGCAACGGAGTATCCACCCGAGTCTATCAATGTCAATGCACTTTCACTGGACGCAGAGAAAGAGCCCAATAAAGCAATAAGAGCGAGATCCATCAGAATCAGAGAATCTAATAGGTTGAGCCATGTTCCCCTGTTGGGTGGTTCTTTGTCACGATTTGTGGATCCATAAGGACGGATGTTTGTTTGGAGCGTTAGTAACACGATACAGGAAAGACAGAGAAGGCTGTGCATGAGAGTTGAATCCGAGGTAAAGGTATAAATCAGAAGTAGAACTATACGAGCAAGATAATAGACACCTGAAAACCAACGGTAGCGAATTTGATAGCAATACTGGAAGATGTCTAGAAATGGTTTTAGCTTTCCACCTCCGAGACCTGGTTTGAGATATGAAAGAGGCTGCACCAAACAAAGACATAAGGGGAAAGGAAACACGATTACGACACAGACAATGATGGCGAGTATTCCGTACCCAACGTGTTCACCTTTGAAGTATTCAACTTCACCACTTTTGTAGAGCACGTTTTTGCCGTGTAGAGTCGTGAAATGTAGAAGCTCAAGGGAAACTGAGGTAAACGTGGTGTACGAGACGAGGAAGAGTGTTGTAAAGGCACGGAGGGCTGAGCGGCGAGAGAAGACACAGCTAGGGAACCTAGATAAGAAGATAACGACGATACAGAGGAAGAGGATGTAAGCAGGAAGGACGTAGGTTAAGCCCAGCTTCTGCAGATCTGTCATTCCATTCCACATACAAGCACCAAGACCAACTTGGGCGTTAGCCAGGCCAATGAGAAAGCTCAATATAGGATCAGGTTCAAAACCATCTCGTACCAAAAGCAAAACCACTTGATAGAAGAACAAGCAACCAGTATACTGTCCTGTAGAAATATCAACATTGAGCAGAAGAACGGCTATCACCACCAAAGTACCGGCAATGAGAAAGAGAGAGAAATATCCAATCCAAGCGTATCCTTCTGGACACACCTTACAATCATCACTGCCCAGGACAACACTGTAACCTGGGCGACATTTGCCGCATAGGACCCCGGTGCGATGCCCGTCACACTGTCTGTCAGCATCTTCCAAGTATAGATACTCATGAGGTGCACAAAACATATTTGGTGGACAGCGGTAGTTGCAGTACATCGCGGGGCAAGTACTTGTTGTGAATGTTTCTGACGTACCATCAATGGTACCTGCCCATAAACCTTTGCGGATGAACACATGACGGTCTCCCTGGCAACGAGTAATACCGCTGTCGACGGTGGAGTCTTGTGGAGATCTGAGACACACGCATTTGGAGTTTTCTTGAAGGCGGTATCCTGGTCTACAGTCCTTAAGTGTCACTTCAGGAATAATTGCCTTGACAATGCGACCAGTGACTGTCTGTATGGACAGGGAAAAGGGGACGTTCTCTTTCCCGCTAAGCTTGAAGGAGTAGATGTTTTCTTTGGCGGGAAAAAACGGGCCAGAACTCACGTCTACTTGGGCGTTGGAAATGTTGGTATTTTGGATTTTGATGTTGACAATACCTAAGGAAAAACAATAATTTGGTGACAAGTGGATTTAGCATCGCTATCAGTTAACGTTTGTGCATTCTGCGCAACAAGATGCAATGCAAATATTTTTATTACATAACCTGTTTCGGATTGGCTACTAGGTAATGAGGATTCTAAAAATAAGGTAGGGTCCCATTATCGAGGAACCAGAAAAAAGGCTCAAAATAATGGGGGATTCAAGATATCCAGGGCAAAATGTCGTAGAGATGCAAGTCCACGGGACGCTGTCTGAAGTTTGAGATGACTGGAAGATATAAGATATCCAGGGTTCATGTAGCCTGTTTCCAGCCTATTTCTGCTCTCCGTTTTGGTTTTTGGCCGTGCATGCTCAACATGAAAAGCGATCGCTTCTGGGCATTCTGGGTATTTTTCCTCCCTGACCAGTCTAATAATAATAACCTCGTTTCTCAGTGTAGGGTTCGACGAACGGAATTCCACTATCTCCCGGACAATTTTTTTTATCCTCGACCAGTCTGCCCTACTCGCAGGGTAGGGTTCAACGAACGGAACTCCACTTTATTTCCAAAAGCATGCACACAGTTCTTCATGTTGCACTACAAGTACCTCATGAATCTAGCCTTTTCCACCAATAACTTACCTGGTATGGCCTGATTGCGTTCATCTACTAGTCTAACAGCTGGGTTGGTTATATCACTAGGTGACATGTCAACCCAGTCTTCTTTGTTCAAAGATATCTGGACTGGGTCTGTTGCTATTTCATTGCCAACAAGAGGCGATACATTCTCGTAGACAAAATTAGACCAGTTGAACAGCTGTTTGTCATGGAATCCATAAACCTCCATGTACCATCCACAATATTTTAAGGTTGAGGAATAAATAGAATGCCCTACAACAACAAAATTTATCAAATCAAAAAAGAAATAGAAACCAAAAGTCTGAAAAGGTTGCAAAGCTATTAGTTTTTCCGGAGATGCAGAACGTGTTGCACCATGGGGCTGTTTGGGGACGCTTATAATACTTATATGTTGTTTTTTTCTATTGGTGGAAGTAAAAAGTGATAGACAACCTTAATTGTCTTGTTAATTTTCAAATTTCTTTCGTTTCTTGATGCATACAAATGTTGACAGACTGTCAAAGTCCATAAAAATGGCCTCATAATGCAACACATTTCTAAAGCTTCGTTGAGGGTACTGCTAACATGTTGACATGTATTTGTTAAACAATTGTGCAAAGAGTCTATTCATTCATTTCCTAAAGATATAATATTCCCCTTCACAGTTCCCTGAGTCATCTTGAAAGATATAAACATGTCAGTGCATTAAAGCAAGAGCAATGGTGACCTTGCAATGATAGACTTTTTTTAACACCTTGGACAGTTTTCCATATCAGTCTCTATCATTGCAAGGTCATCACCATTCTTGCTTCAATATACAGGCACATTTACCCTTCAAGATGGCACAAAAAAAATGAAATGATGAAAGATGAAACTGTTAAGGGGACTATCACATCTTGAGGAAATGAATGAATAGAGGCAAGTCAAATACTGGAAATGAATGGCATCATGATAACTAATTTTTAACATAGCCAGTGTCTAAATTCATAAACAAACTTGATAGTTGATATGCAATAAATATTCAACCGTAACTGTGTGTGCACTAGACAATGCATGGGATCATAGGCTGATAGTACAATAGCACTGCACACAGATTTTAAAAATAGCTAGACAAGCATTGCATTACATTTAACCATTTCAAGTCTTATATGGACCGATTTTAGTATCTTTATTTCGAGTTACAAAAATAAACCAATTAATTTAAGCAAACAACTACTGCAATTGACTATGAAAATTATCAGCTGAAAGTAAAGTATGAGTTTGTCTAAATTTTGCATATGTCTTCGTTATTATGATGTCTTCTGTACCCTGCGCTTTTCGTCATTTGTACATTGCATCATCACGACCATGTTGATGGTATTTAACTAAAGGCTCATAAGCATCCATGTTTAATACCAACAACATGGCTGCCATGTCTTTGTCATTTAACCCTCTTGGGAATGATTGCAACCAATCAATGAGCAAGAAAAACTAAAACTATCCATTGGATAACTAAAATATGGAACAAAATATGACGTTGCATGATAGTGTTTGGATTCCCACCACAAAAATAGTTTGCGAATTTCCTTTATTCAAATTTATGACAATAGTAAGGCACTTGGTGCTAATTAACTGAACAAAAGATAGTCTACAAGTGATTCTGGTAGTGGGAGTCAAATGACGCCATCATGCAAGTGTCCTATTTAAATTATTCTAAATATATTTACCTGAAACTGAAGCATTATTGTTTGAGAAGTTGAAGAAAGTTTTCCATTTGTCTGGAGATACAAGGGTCTCTAAGGTGGTTGGGGCATTATATGTAATGAAGCAATTTTTTGATGCCACTCTGTTGGGGGTGCCAGGATTTTGCACAAAGATACCTGCTCCTCTGAGAGCTGTATTCTAAAAATAGAAACAAAAAAGCAAGAAAATGTAACTATTGCTATTCACCACCCCAAGTACGCAGTGGTACAGTGTACCAGGTTGAACAGAAAGCTATGAGAAACCAATATGAGAAGATTTTGGGGGTACATGACATTTTATCTGCCGTGTTGGTTGATGTAAATAAAAGTTACCCTGCGAGGAGAGGTTTTTTTTCTGAACCCTCCGTGGGCTGGCTAGGGTTCAGAAAAAAAACTCTGCTCACAGGGTATAAAAGTTTAGGTTTCTTTTCAAGATCAACCAAAATGGCCGCCATGTTTTTAGACATTTTGTTTTCATGGAAATGAAGTAATGAACATATTGGCTTTCATTCAAAAGTATGACCTTTTGGTAGTTCCTAAAATTTTGAGCGATTCTAACGAATGGATGGTTTGAATTGCCCTATTTCATTATGACGTCGCATCAAAACAATCTATTGTTTAAACGCAAAGGATCATGGTCGTCGGAGGGGGTCAAATCAACGCAAATTCACCGAAAATTTTCCTAAAACCCAAATCAATCCACGAAGAGAAGTAGAATAGCCAGCAAACGCTCGGAATATTTTTTAGTACATATTAACACATATTATATCTGAAAACCAGGCCATTTTAGATTAAACTGTTTCACTAGGAGCAAATTTTGTTGAATTTTCTAATGGATTTGGCGATTCTATCCCCCACATAAACAAGCAGTGACGTCATAGTGAAATAGGGCAATTAATTTATCAATTTAACCTGCTGATCTGAGAGACAATGGCAGCCAATCAGAATCTAGAAGAAATTGAAAAACAAATTAAAAAAATATCTACATACCTTTGAAAACAAGAAATTGGATCCAGGATTGACATTAATCCAAGACTGTCCTAGAAGCGAGATACCTCCCCCATCATGCCCTTGATTTCTGATAAATTCCATGGAACCTGCTGCAGCAGTCAAGACTGCATCTATCATCAAAAACACTGTTCCAACATTATCAAGAAACTGATTTTTACCCTCAAAATAGAATGGCATTGCATTGGTACAAATTGTTCCTTGACCTTTAATCACAGAGTAGGAAAAGTTTGAAGAAGTATTTAGATTTTCTGATTTGTAGTCAAATATGTGGTTATTTCTAAAGAGGGTGTCCTTAAATACTGGAACAACAACACCACCAGCACTGAGTATTTTCCAGGAAGCACCTCCAACTGCAGCACCATTCGAAGCAGTATTGTTTATCCAGGTACAACCAGAGAAATGGATCTGGCTGCTTGCTCTGCTGTCTATTGTTAAAGGTTCTTCTGTTGCGTACACTGATGTGGCGCCTCCCCATACAGCCGAGTTTTGTTCAAATGTAGTATTCATGAATGTACCATTGTTAAATGGTTGCATGTTGGAGAACACTTGGATTAGACCATACCTCATCCCTCCTCCAGCCCACTTAGCTTTGTTTCCTGTAAAAGTACTTTTGGTTATTACGACCTTATTTTGGAAGCAAGAATCGACAATTTCTGTGAAGAACCCTCCACCCCAAATAGCATAATTATCGATAAAGGAACAGTTGTCAACCAAAAAGCTATTATGACTAGCGTTGCCTCTAAGGTACAGTGACACACCTCCTCCTCTACCTAAAGACATGTGGTCTGTTTTCTGTGGTGGCAGAAAGTCCGTGTTCTTAATATCTGGTAATTGTGGTGGTTCTGGTGCATAATTGCTGGAAAATATGCAATCTTGAAAGACATAGTTATTGTGATGAATATATTTCTGGTGTTCTATATCATCGCTGTCATTGCACCCGTTACCATACATTGATCCACAGTATGTAAATTGCACATAGATCCCTCCGCCTGCCCAACGTGTTGGACCAAGTGGCACCGACATGTCTTTATCTGGTACCACTTTGTTCGATGTGAATTCCGACGCAGAGAACTTGACCTTTCCACCAACATCGTACAGATTCACCCCAAGCGCGGAATTATATGACACAGAAACATCATAAAATTCAATATCTCGAGTGTAAACGAAATGTAAAACAGCGAGGAAGGTGAAGTTATAAAGCGATGTACCCATGTGTGGCGCTCCGCATTTTGATATCGTTAGTCCTTTGATTGTTACGCTGCTGCTTCGAAAGAAAGATATTCCAATGTCATCACCGCTGCACTCAATGAATACCGAGTTTTTGGATGGCCCAGAGATTAAGACATGGTGAATGCTTGATAGGTCGATATTCTTTCTAAGGTAGTATTTCCCCGATGTCAGACTGATACGTGTATCGTTGTTCAGCTCCTGAAGAATTTTCGTCAAGTTACAAGATGCGTAGTCATCACAAGTAATATTGTGTTTGTAAAACGTATTATTAGAGCCCGCTGTGGTCGATACAGTGATAACAAGATAGAGGAAAAAGAAAACGTATACACTGGTCATCTTTGAACGATTTGTTCTGCGTGAAATTCTAGGCAATCGTCGTCATTCTAAACATCAAGGACCTTGCACAAGGTGCTTATACTACGTTTCTATTTTTAGCAAGGGAAGTTTGTGAGTTTCAATAAAAGGGGTAGCCAGGCCTTGTGAATGATATGCCTGCGAGGTGTCATATATTACACTTTTCCGTTAAAATATTTTAAAACCTTAATGTTTGGAATAAATATTTTAGAAAATACCTATTTGAGATGTAAAACATCTAAAAAGATCTTGCCTTTCATTTCGAGTGACTTTGGTCTTATCGAATGTAACATCAGAATATGTTTATTTATAAGTAGAGCTCAGAGGTCGAAAGTTAATATAATAGATGTCATAATATAAATGTCAAAAGTATATTTATGAAGCTTTTATAATAAGAGCATAGAAAATATAAAGGAGAATGCGCACGTTGTCATACTGAGACGTAGAAAATATCGCAAAATACGTACTGCGAAACTATCATCAGAGCTGATTGTGAAACGAATGAACGGAGTTACGGTATGTCTAGAAAGCGATCTAAAAGTTTCGAGGTAACGATACGGTTACCCTTGATTCCAGAGGGGCTAGTCTATTCAGAGAGAAACAACAAGGAGCCTCTGACACCCAGGGTACGATACGGTAGGTTCAGATCTTGAAAGATATTTATCGGCTTTAATTTTGGACTTCAGACTGTGACGTCATAAAACCGGAAGCATAAAAAGAATAAAAGATCCGTAATCGCTCATTAAGCAAACAAAAAAATTCATTTGCATTGATATTGAATGCACAGGGGATGTTTTGTTTCTCATAGAATTTTAGGCAGAAGAACATGCTGGAGTTAAGGTTAAGGACTTTCTTTCGTGTATTGATTTTGAGCCTGTGGTACATTTTCCACAGGGGTACCATGAAGGAACCTCTTTACATTGGGCATAATGTCAGACCACATGCACATTTCATTCCCTGGAGTACCATTTTTTTGTTCATTGGACACAGAGGGACAAATAAACATGGATACAACTCAAACAAAGAATCTTACTATATTCTCAAGACAATAACACATGGTCTAAAATGGGAAAACATTATTCAAAAGGTAAAGAGGTCTATCCAAGATTATTACAATATTATCATATTATACAGGCATCATGTGTCTTGGAATATTGTAATAATCTTACGGAAGTCTTTTTGTCTATGCAGGCTTTTCATTAAGGGTCAAGCAAAATTCTCCTACAAGTTCATGATCTTCTATAATCTCAAAGTTAATGAAAATCTTGCCAGGAGAAGAGGGTGGATAGGTCCATGGATAAATGGCAGATTTTGCAACAAATTTAGTCGTCCAGATTTAGAATTTAATGGATTGGTAGATCCTGCAAATGCAGCAATTACAAATTTATTTCAACTTTTTTTTYCACCCAGATTTCGGATTTTGTTTATCATGGAGTTCAAATTGCTGATCTATAATCTTCTTCAGAAATGTTTTATTTTTTTGATCGAATAAATGTCAAATCATTTATGGATTCAGAATTGAGCATTATTTTTGCAGATCAAGAGATTCTGGCATTAATTTTAATGGTCAACTTGCATACATGTTCCCTATTCAATTCCCACCTGCCCACCCACCCCCATCAGAAATCTTTGGCTAGTTCATGATGCCCATCCCCCCCCAGAAATCTTTGGCTAGTCCATCAGAAATCTTTGGCTAATTCATGACGCCCACCCCYTCCCCCCCTTCCTAGACATCTTTGGCTAGTTCAGAAATCTTTTCCTTAGTATCATTTCAAAGCTTGAAAACTCAAAACCCTGCTGTGACTGATTTTAAGTTAAAATACATTTAATAAAACCAAAGGTTCAGCTTGGACTACCAGACATCTTAGGGCCTGGTTATAAACCTTAATAATATAATACATGTAATCTACAAGGTCTGGCTCTATGAATTACTATGGTTGGCATACCAGTGTTATTATAAGTAGGGTTAGTAATCTATACTGACTGCGATACCTTAGCCCAAGCCTGGTTTAGAGACTCGTGGTACAGACCAATCTGGAACAAGGGGAGAAGCATTAAAATAGAGGATTTGTATTATCAGGTGCAGGAATACATGTAGCTCAGTTGGTTAGTGTGTAACCTTCAGAGCTAGAAATCAATGGTTCGATCCTCAGGATCTCTATGTCTGTTTCAACTTCTCTCTAATTTCAGTGTAGCTGCAGCTTTGAATACTTTCAAAACAACTCACTGATAAACCTAATCAAAATGTGGCAACCAATTTGAATAAATTACCATTGTTCTGCACCAACTAGCCTCGTGTTCATGTAGAAACACAAAAGCGTTTTCACATGTATGAGACTTGTCAGTCACTAGTCAGTGTGCAGAACAATAGTTATTCAAATTGGTTGGCATATTTTGATTAGGTGTATTGAGAGAAGGGATAAAGTGCACATGCACTGTTGGCCATTATTGATAGCAGTTGAATAAAGGCAATATACTTTTTTTAAACATGATGGCTGCCATGACAGACGGCAGGAACAATTGAATCTGGTCTATTTAGGCTTACAATTTACTTACGACTTTAGATTTACACTTATGAGAAAGAGTTCAGTTTCGCATGGGACAAAGTCTTTATGGCTGGCAACATGATATTGTACAAAGCCTCATATACAGGCTGTATAACATAAATGAATGAAACCTAACTGGGATATGATGACCAGTGATTTTTAAATATTCCTTTGGTTCCTTTTTCATTATTTTGTTGTTGTTGGGTTTTTTTGTTGTTGTTGTTGTTGTTTGTTTGTTTTGTTTTTACATTAACATGAACTGGTTGTTCATGATAGACAGATTAGCTTTGGTACAAAGTTTTCCTATTTCAGACCATGTGTCATTCCCTAGATTATCTTTTTTGTTAATGGTTGTGCATGAGAAGGCACATGAATATGGATACAACTCAAACAAAGAATCTTATTCTCAAGAGCGTGACACGCAGTCTAATTTAGTTGTTTATTCCTGATGTGGTCTAGCTATTTACCTGTTCAAGCAGTCTTTTGTATGCATCTTGTAAAGCTGCGATCTCTTGCTCAGATTGATTCTCCCTGTCTTCAATCTTTAATATAATAAATAAGAAGAAAGACATGGCATAATAAATGTGGGGAATGAGAATCAAAACTGGGACTCTTAGATGATGAAGAACAGCTGTGGAAGTGGGATAATAGAGGTTTTGCATATTAACCAGTAACAGCAGACATGTTAGATGGCAGGAACAATACAACCATTTTACAAGAGAAAGAATTTAATTCCCAAGAGCTAAGGGATTCTATTGTTCTGCCATCTAACCACAGGCGGCCCAAGCTGTCTTGATGGTGCAAAACCTCTATTGTCTAAATATTACATTGTAAACAAAATGAGAATAACAACATGATAGAAGTAGAGATATTGAAATAAAAATGTGGAAAAATAAATGGGAATGAAAAGGAAATAAATCACATGCTAAAAGAGACATATTAAACACTTTAGACAACTAAAACAGAAACRTAAAATAAGCTGAATATACCGTGTGCATAATTTCTTCCATTTTACTGTCAATATTTTTGCAATTGAACATCAGCTYGCCAGCATTCTTTTCAACATAGTTATTGTCCTCTCTGTCAAGGAAACAATAAATGAAAACTGAAACTTATATTTAATATCAATATTTTTAATATCATAGTTGCCAGATAATTGGTGACACCAGTTGACATGAACCTGGATTACTGCAGTTTTCCATATTCTGCAAACTTGGTAGTTGCAAGCTGCATTCTGAATTTTTTTTGCAGCCGTCAATAGAAAATAATCAGTCAGTAACTTATTTTTTTGCTCTTGACTTGGGGCAGAAAAAAAAGATCACAACAAGCTGTCAAAATGTCTGAATTTGCAGAATATTGAAAACCACAGTAGTTGGAGAATGACRATGGTCTACACACCTCTTTAATTGTTGATTCTGTTCAATCAGAGCTGCCAATTTTTTCTCATGCTGTCGTGTAGTGCGTGATGCTTTGTCTTGTTTGGAAGCTGCTTGTCTTTTACAATGCTACATACAAACAAAAGTAAACATTTATGTGTAACAAATTTCAATGCCTATACACTGGAGCTATATGTATGGAGTACAAAATATGAGAGAAAGAGAGAGAGATTTAAACTGTATATAACTGTATTTAACGGTGTGGGCCTGGTTGTGCAAAGGGTGGATAATCAATGCCCTGTTATCCAATCCAATTTATCCACTGGACTGGAATTATCCTTCAGAGATAGGTCTATCCACCCTTCCTGCAACCAGGTTATGGTCGATACGCAGTGAGGAATTCCACTGAGTCGTCCATTGACCACACCTTCTGAAGCAATTATCTCAATTGAGAGCATCAGGTTCCATCCCTGGACTTGGCATCCTGTATTAAGTAGAATTTGTTGGGTCTCTAACTTGGTTCAAGGGTTTACCTACATGTAGTCTGGGCTCTTGTTTTCCTCACACTACAAAACCCAACCATGTCCCAACTTGAAACATCCAAATCAGAGGTTGTTTCACGGTTCAATAAAATTTGACGAATTCTAGTTTTGCTATGTCCTAGCTAGCATGATAGGGTCCTCAACACAGCATTATTATTGTAGCCATACCTGTATTTTCACTATAAAGTCTTTTAATGCTTCCTTCTGAGCCCTTGTTTTATCCTGACTTTCCTCCAGCCTGGCTAATGACTCACTTTAAAAGAATRAAAAGGTAATAAGAAATCCATATTAAGCATGGACTGCAGCACAATCAGGTATAGAGGATCTGTCTAGCATGGACTAGAAAGAGTATCACCAGGAAGGAGAACAGAATCATGAAGCTTTTTCTCATCCATATGCTGCCTCCCCTTTCAAGTAAACTGTTTAACAAAGACCTGTACCAAGTCACACTGTCTTAATAATTATGAACAAAATTATTAATTAATAAATCACTGAAAGATTACCGTTCTTTTTCTATCCCCGTACTGATGGACTTCATCAACTTGAGAGTATTTTGAACATTCTACAGTAAAAAGAATAAAAAACCCTTTTTATTAATTAAATTAATTAATTTGACAGTTTTTTTAATTAATTTATTTTACAGTTTTTTTGATTAACTGATTTTACAGTTTTTTATTCTTATTTTTTTATTTATTTTTTAAATCTTGATAATTCAAGTGAATAAATACCTTACCTCATTGTAACCTAATCTGCCATCTTTTTGGTTGTCCAGTTCCCTGAATCTATCACTTCTTTCCTTGATACAATTCTTGACTGACTGCAGTCCACTGGTCAGTCTTGAGATTTCCTTGAATTAACAGAAAAAAATACCTTTATGTAATAACTATGAAATAATCGAAATAATTGCTGCGACATTTGTCATCGACTTACAGCTTTAAAACGATCTGGAGACTGAACAATCTTTGATTTGAGGTTCTCACACTGTTCTTTTTGTCCTGCAAGTGATACATTTAACTCGGCCTAGGGAAAAAACACATATCATAATCAGCAACATTAAAAAAATACAGCCAGTATATATTTTTATTAGTGTAATCTGTATCTTGCTATACCTTTTTAGAAGCCTGTTCGGCATTGGTTGTCTTCAGTTGTTGATATTCTTTGGCTTCTGCAGCCTGAAATATACATATAAGGGATATGTGTTATAAAATATTTGAAAAAAACACACATTCTGATTGTCAAGATAAAAGATATAATGCACTTGCTGTACTGATCAGCTGGCTACAGAGTTTATATCAGAGGAGAGAGACATACTCCTGTAAAAATTGTTCAACAATATTGTAATAAAAGCATTATGAAACAGCTGCTTATGATATGAACACTTTGTAAAGCACTCAAAAAGCAAGAGAAACATTGGGCTATGACTTGTCTTCCTAAGCTTGCTTTTCTCTTGCTCTACAGCTCCCACCATGTTTATTTTATACCACAGTACAGATACTTGATTTATATTCCTTAAATATATGAAAAACCACCGCTATGATTTACCTGTTCTCTGTTTAGTTCACTGATGGAGGACTGCAATGCTTCAACGGCTGGCATAAGCTGTATTTAGAATTGATACTATTTACATGTACACTCATGATTGCAAAATATAATAATCATGGCTAAGGGTATAGTAAAACCTTTATTGTCACTGCCTTCTAGCCCTTGCAAAAATGGAGAGCAATAAGAGACAATGGATTGCTTTAAAGATGAGATCTTTGCTGTCTAAAGTATGCAATAGAGGCTTTGCACCATCATGTGATGGCAGCCATGACAGGATGTGCAACAATAGTCTTTCTCCCCTGGGAAAGTGAATTCTTTCTCATGTAAATTAGACTAGACCAGATTCAATTGTTCCTGCCTCCTGTCATAGCTGCCATTATGTGATGGTGCAAAGCCTCTATTGAGTTAACAGTCCCAGAATGCATTGCTTTGACAGACTAGCAAAAAAAAGTCTACTACAGTGAGGCAAATTCAGGTGGCAAAAGGCTTTGCATATCTTAATCCCCCCCCCCCCCCCCCCAAAGCCAGTAATAATTTTGACAGTGAGCATCATATCAAATATAATACCTGTTGTGCTTGAGCCTCTTCCTCAGCTCTCTGAACTCTGGATAAACACAGCAATATATACATTTATCAGACTCTGCATCACATGTGAAGTTTGTTTGGTCTCTCCCTTGATTCAAGGGTTTTTTCTCATAAATCTCCAGTTTGTCTGGTCTTTCTCCCTCTAATACACACTGCATTCTAATTCGATCTATGATTGAGTTAGCCATCCCACCACTTTGATAAGCCTTTGATAAGGTTACTTTTGTCACAAGACCCAAAATATATTCTTTATATATAAAACTGCTAATTTAAAAAAATACATTTTACAAATTTACAAGATGCTTAGTATATTGCTTGCTGTAATTTACCTGAGTTGTTGGATCCTTTGTCTCACAGAAGCATTTCTCTCAAGAGTTTGATGTCTCCTATCTCCAAGTGATTCCTACAGTTGAACAATATATAATTTACCATCAATCAAACATGCAAACATGTTTTTCAGAATGCTAGGTAATCAGGCATTGATAAAATTGAACATGCAGTTGATTTATCAAAATGGCCAATAATCCAAGGATAAGACTGAATGCTTGGCATTAAACTTACCACTTCTTCTATAGCCTTGTTATAAACTTCAACTTCACAGTGTTTAAATTTGATGAAATTAAGCACAGCACTATACGTCATCAAGAAATAGATAATAAATAAATAATTTATATATATAAAATATTGGAATTAAATGGGTATCACCAGAGTGGCTCTTAGGTCTTAAAATAACAACCGGCCATCAGACAATGTTTGCATGGCCAGAATTGAAACTTCTCTGGTAAATAAATGCYTTGCCAGTCATTTTGATCAGTAATTTTGAGCCAGAAACAATAATAATAATAATAATAAAATAATGATAATCATATACATTTATAATGCGCTTATTCAAAAAAATGCTCTAAGTGCAAAAATAAAGAGATTGTAAAGAGAAAAAAAAGATACACACAGTTACAAGTTAAATGCAGATTTAAATAAGAAAGTTTTCAATTTATTTATTTGTAATAGCATTGTTATTACTTTGATCCCCAGATATCATCTTTTTTATGTTTAATATTGTTTATTATGTACTCACCTTATGCAATATAGTGTTCTTTTGGGCTCTATAAGAAACAAAAAAATTGTATAAATTATATTAAAATAATAACATTAAAATTGCTTGAATGCCATCTAATCATGATGATCAAAAGGGTATTAAAAAATACTCACTTGGTGACTGAAGATCATTGATGGTAAAATCCTCCACTCCACATGCAAACATAAACCTCTGCCTGTTGTTATGGTAATCAAATTTGCATATAAGTTATAACCCAACAAATAAATAACAATTTAAATATTTTTATAAAGAAAATGTCTAATATTTCATAGATTTTGAATGACTAGAAAATAGGCTATTTCAAAGATAAGCTAGGGACTAGGGCAATTTTTTTGAATTTTGAAAAATTAGGAAAAACATTGTTTTGTCATTTTTTGACAGGGGTAGATTTAGGGGAGGGGTGCAGTGGTATCACAACCCCCCCCTCCCCTAGATGAGCTGATATCTACTGCAGTATTGGTGTTTGAGTTTGTAAGGAAAGCTTGCAGCTCCTCCTAAAATGAAATTCCTGGATGTTGCACCCCCTCCTAGAAAAAATCCTGGATCCACCCTTGGGGGAGGACATCTCAATATTGGTAAGTCTGCTGTACTTTGAAGGTAAGTTTGGTAAGTTTGCTATACTTACAAGGCTAAGGTGAATGTAAAAAGAACTGCACTTTCCTCTTGTAAATCTGGATGTTCAAATGATGCCATAGAGCTGAAGTGTGGCTACAATAATCAAATACAAGAAACAATCATTGGAGGATTTATTTGTTGATGCAACATAAAAGCCAATATTCTCGAAAACGATTGTCGTGCAAGGGGGGGGGGGGGGAGGGGAAATATGGTAAATTATAGTGCTCAATGCTGGTCAGTACTTAACTACAACAACTTGTAATCACTAAAAATGACTGCCAGTCATCAGACAATGTTCAGCCAAAATTGTCCAGAACTTGTCTGGTCAAATCCTTGCCTTGCTGGTCATTTTAACCAGTATGGTAACCCAAGTCAGAAACAAGGTTAAGACTGAGCTACGACTAATTTGGTGGATAATCGTGACTGACAACTGACCAACCATTATTTTAAGCCCTGCATGAAATGATTGGATGATTTACTAGAAGAAAATGGGAAGCCATTTCATTGTTAAAGTATGTACATGGCCATGTGTGTGCTGCAATTCAGTAAAATATTTTGCCGACTAATATAGCAACTTACAAAATAATATACTTAACATACAGACACCTAAATGGGAGTTCCTGCTAGTGGTTTTAGGGGTAGTTAGGGGTCTAAGGCCAACAATTACTCTAATAATGAATGAATGAATTAGGTTTAGGAATGATCAAAACTAAGCTATCAGGGATAGTGAAATAAAATTGAACAGAACCCCACTAACATCTAGATAGACAGWTTTGCAGTTATGGAACAGTAATGTTAGAGAAGTCCACAACATTTCAAAGCATGTACGTATGTATGTATACCTGAGTAACTAGTTCTTGTGGAATGCCCACATGATCTACCAGGAGATTGGTGTAAAATTTCCTAAGCCTTTGGAACTGTAAATACATAAGAGAAAATCCGTTTCTAAAAGAATTAAGCTTAACCATATGATATTAGAAAATAGAAGGTAAAAATATAAAAAAGATAAGGTAATTATCTTGCATAAAGTTAGCTTTTAGCATAATTAACATACTGTAATTCATAAGTTCATAAAATTCAGCTAGAAAGTCGACGTTTTGAACAGCTAAAAACTTTGAATAAACGACAAATAAAACCACATCTTAATTTTTTTTAATCAATGACAATCATAAAATGCTATTTTAGTTTGAAAATATCAATATATTCAAAATATCAATATCAATATTACCAGTAGTAATATTTAAAAACAGATTATACTAGTAAAATTGAAGAAATTGAAGAATGGTATCCGTTCGATATTCAACGGTTTCTGACTAAAATCTAACCTGAGGTCGTTTGATATCATCCTCTGTGAGAACCATTTTGTTGTCAAACAGCGAATTGGAAAGAGAAACAGCATCTTCCACGCTTAAACTTGGGATAATAAGCCTTTCTCGATCGTGAGACATGATATTATCAAAGAAAAAAAATTTTTTTTTTGAACTTTTGAGAACAAAATGGCCGACTTGTTGTTTTGTATTTTGCGCCCCATAAATTATAGTCACGTGATAGAGAAAACGTCGTGTGATTGGGTCTTATTTTGGCCCCCGTAAATTTACATAAAAGGAGCGGAATCTGGAAAACAAAATGAAACGAATCGAATGAAAAAAAAGATACATTCAATGAATAATAAAACAAAAATAGAAATGACACGAAGCGAAAAATGAAAATGTGAAAAATCTTCCCTAATTTCTGCCTAGGAGGAAGATGTGCCGTCTTACGTGAAATCTTTGCCTAAGGAAGAGACGTGTAACCACAGGGAGCCCAATTCAGATAAAACTGAAAGATGAAAATAACTGAACGGGAAGAACAGGGAAAAAATACTCATATTGATGTCATAGGATCCAGTAGGATACCTTTTAGGATACCATAAACAGTCATATAGGAAAACGAAAGCGCGCGCAAAAAAATGTTCCGGTGCATTTTTAATCGATTTTTTCAATCGTTCGTTATTACGGAGGACATTATCTTGACGTCGAAGTCCATTTTYCCCCCGATTTTATTTTTGCTTTTCAGTTTTATCTAAATTGGGGCGGGGGTGTAACGTGCAGTAAGGAAGGTCGGTATTAGTCATAACAAGGAAGTTAAGACTAAAATAAGCCAAACCAACAAAAATTTCATATGAGTGACCTGGTTTTAATCAACCAATCAATCGTTCAATTAGACGTTYCGGAGTTGAAGAACGCGTTGCATCATGGGGCTGTTTTAGGGCCGGACGCTTTATTACTGATGTGGCATCTTTTTTGCTTTCTGATAATAAAAAATAAATAAAAGTGATAGAAAAATTAAATCGTCGTTTTGAATATTTATTTTTTCTTTTCGTTTCTTGATGCATAAAATGTAACTACTGACGGCGTGAAGAGTCCCTCAAAAACAGTCCCACAATGCAACCTATTTCTACAAGTCTGGCGCGGAACGGCTAATGTTATTTAATCATTTCAGCACTACCACTATATATATACATATACACATTTTATTTGTAAAAATTAAAATAGATCGACATACAGCAATATTTATATAAAARATTGACAATTCGATGACAGAGTTTCGAGCCATGTGCCTTTGACACGCAGAGAGGGAAGGTAAGAAACCAGTCCCACCTATGCTCTTTTGTTTTAACAGGCAAAAGGGAAAGTGATGATACAAGGAGAACAYGTACGAGCATGCTTTAAATAGTCACAAAAAGAAACCATCGAGTATACTACAGTAGTCAGTGACATCCGGTTCAGAGGTATGACACAATCCGGAAGTGATCTTGCACTTTGGAACATAAGTCAGCAAAGATCATAAACTGATTCCAATTTTGGGTATCATTTAGACAAGTCGTGACTAATATAAATCGTGTTATGAAATTTTCCCGAATGCATGGAAAACTTCAACTGATTATAAGCAAAGAATGCCGTAGTTATAGCATGAACAGTCGACTCAAACATTCAGTCACAAGTGCGAAGCTGAGGAGGTTTGTTCCGAAACGTCAGTAAGTGTTTTCATCTTTTCACGGTGTAAAATTTACCCTTTTATCATTACTGTTTCATTAGAAACACCGACGTAGCTCACACTAGTTTTTAGCTAGTTATCTCTTCTTACTCCTAAATTACGTTTATATGATTGGAAAATCCTTATGGTTTTGCATACCGACTTCTCACAACTCAATATTTTGCACTAAAATATTAAATTAAGTTAATTGTTTATACTGAAGATTTGCTGAAATATTGAAAACCAAGAAAATCTTCAGAATACAACTGAATTTGCTGAGTTTTTAAGTTATCCTTTAATTTAAGAGTTATAGAGATTTTCTTTTTATTACCGGTAAAGTTTGCAATGCATTTCAGTTAATATAGCTGAAGAAATGCTTCAAATCAGCACAAGATGAGTACATGCGAATTTAAAAAAATAACTGATCGACATGAAATAGTCATATCACTAGTTAACTTTTATAAATATCTTTATTTAAGTGTTTAGTCATTCGCACTAACTGGGGACACTTTTCACTCACACGCACTACCACTTCATTCAATATTCTATGCACACAACGCTCAGCTCACATGTTGAATTTCATTGTTTACCAGAATTACATTGTCAACCATTTTTCTTCAGGTCACTGTCAGGAATCTTGAATCAACGAACCCGGTACATCTTGTAGCAAAAGAGAGTTATCTAGATACGGTTTTTGTCCATATATAAGCAAAGCACCATGACGACACTTCTAGTCGTTTTACTTGGCCTATGCACGTTTGTTGTTAGTGGTGATGTCTTCAGAGACGTCATTCGGTTTCAAGGTTTCCCCTTGAAGGAGAAAGAAAGCGAATCCGCCAAACTATTGCCTAAAAAATTCTTCATCCGCAACAATTTGAAGGTAAGATGTGAAACATGTTGCCTGACGTATTCAACATTTTATATGAAATGTGTATAGTTGACGTCCGAATACATTCATTCTGTCTATTGTTATTTCCTTTTGGTTGTCTCTCTAGATCATTGATTCGTTAATTTATTATATCTTTTCTAATTGTCTGTTTGCTTTAGTTATAATTGCTTGTTTGTTTTCTACAGTTTTCTTCGTTTCTTTCTTTCTTTCTGATAAACTTCTCTGTCAGTTTTTTWAAAATCTTTAATCTCATCAGTTTCTTCCTTATTTCATTGATTTTTTGCCTGTCTCTTTCATGCCCTCTTGTGTATACTTTCTGGCACTTCTTTCCCTGTCCGTCTTTAATATATCTTTGACCGTCATGAATATATGCCTTAATCTGAAATTGTTTTGTTCATTTGTCCAGGGAGACGTAGAGTTTCGCGAAAGCAAGAATATGAGTGTCGAAGTCTTTCTTTCTGGTCGAAAAGAGGACAGAAAGAGATTCAGAGTCCATTACCAAATGTTAAACAATGAAAGCGTAGTGGACTTACAAGTGGTAGGTATTTACGTTACGGAAACTCTAATAATGCCCGGAATCACATAGAGACAGAGGTTTCACAACATGTTGTAGGGCAGGAACAATTGATGCATTGTTTTGGCATGGGTAAATAAAAAGATGACAAAATTTTCAAACCCGTATCAGTGTTTTTGCCCTCTAACATTAACTGCTTGCCTTGAAAGTCCTCTATGACTGAAATACACTGTATCTTTGATCGCACATGATCGACGAATATGTTCTTATGAAAACTAGGTCGAGTTGGCATTGCAGTGCATTGTGGGACTGTTTTAGGGGACGAAGTAGACGTCATCTTGGAAATAATGTACGTCCGACTCGACCACCTTATCTCCTCATCCTTGAAATGGCTAATACTTCCTTATGGTTTGCTCTTTGCTTGTTTTGGTGACGTTACAGGAAGGAACACGTTGAAATATTAGTGCGTGTTAAACCGAAACGCGCCACAGACTAAAGGCAACATAATCATAGTCAACATTACGCATACGCATACTATGTTGTGGCTCGGTAATGGCAGCTTGTCTTTTTTTAAAGGTTCGATTGTTTCATCTACCCCGTCAATCATGTTGTTCTTTTTTATTTTGTTATTTCTAGTTTTTAGAGCCGGAACCTCCAAACTGGCCGCTGATAGGTGGGCTCGCGGGCGCAGGTTTATTCCTCTTCGTACTTGTCATTACTGTCTTGTGTGTTGTTTACAAACGACACAAAGAGAGGAAAATTAAAGAGGAAATGTTAGACCAGGAAAAGTTCGAGAAAGGGAAAAATGTCCTAGGTGAGATACTTAGAAAATGTAATACCAATGAAAAGAAAACGTTAAATTCCAAAGGATACTTGAATTATGGTGTCATTAACTACAACTACCAGAATCCTTTGCACACTTTCTTTTGTTCGTTAATTCACTCTTAYTGTTCTCATGAGGCATTGAGGCAAATTTGAATATTGAAAGGAAATTCGCAACAAAATTTGATTGTAGTAGTTAAATGACGCAATTGTGCAAACGTCCTTTTGGTATAATAGTATAGCCTCGCTTATAAAGTAAAACAAAAATGAGCAATGGAATTAATGGAATTAACTCTGGCTGTGTAATTTATATTTATGACTTCCAAGAAAAAAATAATTGACTACAGACTTGATAACATTGAACTTCTGTAGAGAAGCGTCGCTGGTGGATGGGATCCAGGAGAAGGCGCACTACAACATCAGGTTCTACTGTAGACGAGAAGAAAAAAGCTCGACAAAATATCCAACTAGAGCTTGAAAATGTCCTAGATGGAGAGGATAAAGTGAAAGGTAAACAAACAATCGAATTATTTATTCATTTATCTTTATTCATTCATTCATTCATTCATTCGTTCGTTCGTTCGTTCGTTCGTTCGTTCGTTCGTTCGTTCGTTCGTTCGTTTTCGTTCGTTCGTTCGTTCATTCATTCATTCATTTATGCAGAACCTGTTTTGTTATCACAGCAAAAATAAATTGAAGGTTTCGCAGTTAAGTACTTGAGATATATGATTTTAAAAACAGAAATAATCGGACCTCAGGCTTGACTGTAACGTAATAATAAACAGTTATTAGATGAGGTTTTGATGATATCCGGAAATATCAATGTCTGATTAACTGATAATACAAGTTCAGACAGTTCATAATAAACGTTTTTAAGGTTTCAAAATACATAAAAGCCTATGCAGGCTCGTTTTTGCAGATAAATGCCTACAAATAACTATCGACCGCTAAAAAATCGCTGGCGTTATGCTGAAAGCTAGAATTATCTGTAGGYTCTCGACCAATGAGAAATCAGATAGTGAATACAATGTATGATCATTAATTAACGTTTTTAGAGAAACTTCGCTGGTGGAGGGGATCCAAGAGAAGGCGCATTACAACATCAGGCTCTACAGCAGACGAGAAGAAAAAAGCCCAAGAAAAAATCAAACTGGAACTTGAAAATATCCGAGGCAGAGAGAATAAAGTGAAAGGTAAACATAGATGATCTAAATAAATGAATATTCTTTTCAGTTAAAATCGATCGTAGTTTTTCTTGTGAATCCTGGTAGGTAGCCGTTCCGGAGGTGTATAATTGCGTTGCTTGAAGGACGCTTTACCGATCAGTTGATATTCTATGCATCTAGAAACGAAAAGATTAATGCGACAATTGAGGTTTCGTAACACTTTTCTTTCACTTTTCACTATCAACAAGCGAACAAGATTCCATATAAGCGATAAAGCGTCCCCTAAAACAGCCCGTCCTATGTTGCAACACGTCTTTCAACTCCGCACGGCTAATACAGCCGTGTGAGAACACGTTAAGATTGTGATGTACAAACGTTACGCACGCATAAGGCAGGGGCGGTGCACCAGACACCCCCCTAACGCCGTAATTACTCTTAGCTTTTTTGAATCAAAAAACATTTACGATGCATAAAATCTCTATGTACATTTTTTTTTTTTTTTTTTTTAAATTTTGGGACACCCCTCTAACAAATTCATGTATCCGACGCTAAAAGGTATCAATCTTCTCTGACGTTAGTATTCATAATATGATTTCAGACGAAGCAAACGTGTTTGAAGTAAGAAAGGAAGGATCTGGATTAGAAAAAATCAAAACATCGCCAGATAACGGAGGTTCTGGATCTGAAAATATTAACACATCGCCAGACAAAGGAGGTTCTGGATCTGAAAATATCAAAACATCGCCAGACAACGGAGGTTCTGGATCTGAAAATATCAAAACAWCGCCAGACAACAAGGGTTCTGGATCTGAAAGTATTAAAACATCGCCAGAAAAGAAAGTAAGCAAACCAAACGCTTTTCTGAATACTTCACTCGTCTTGATGTCAATCATCGCCGTCACTATGGCMACCCAGCTCGTAACCCCGCAGGCTCGTATCGTGATTCGTGTTCCCTCAAGTATGGTCGTGTCAAACTCAAGTATATTTTTTAACGAGAGATACCAGGGAAGATTGATTGTATCTAGTGACTGGAAAGGAGATGTTAAAGTCTTCAAACAATTTGGTAAGAATAAGGATACGCGCGCATCGCATTGAAACCAGATATACATTAAATGGCGGTCCCATCTTTCCTACTTTATTATTACTAATCAATATCGGAGGGACGTAAAAGAACCACTGAGGACGTAAAGAAACCCTGGTAGTGACCACCCCAAGTGCCTACATCTCATACTAACCATCTCTCATGTTTATAACTCAATGTAAAGCGCCTTTGATTATATCCATAGATAAAAGGCGCTATATGAATAATCATCATAAGCATAACAAAAACCTGGTTCACGCTTTAAAAAAAAAACAAAAAAAAACAAGCACAAACAATGTACGCAGACCCAGTGCATCTCTGCTCTAACTGATGCAAAAAAGACAATTGCTATTAGTAAACCGCAACATAAAGCTGAGCAAAGGCCCGGGAAATCGCATCGTGTATTAAGCCGTGCAACTGTTCCGCGCAACGTATAAAACGAGTTCTACTGTCGCAACATACGCCGCCGGAGACAAATTTTGGATAGTTGGAATAACATTCCCCTAAAAGCCCCGTCGCATGCAACGTCGTATATCATGTGTCCGGGACTTAACGGTGCAGTTGCTACACAAAACCTTGCTAGCAACAGTATTTAAAGGAATCTAACAGGTAGTAACGTTTCGTACAACAAAACTATGAATTAAACATACCACACTGGAACAACACGCCATTGCAAGCAAAGTTGCAGACGTGTTTACACGATGATATTTGTGGCGCGCAATGGACGAATGAGCGCGACGTATGTCTCAAATGAGGGGAGGGATATAATGCGCATGCTACGATGGAATAAAACTCATTTTTACAGTTGGAGTTGCCGTTCATAGCAAAACTACAGTTCATCATGTGCTGCAACTCTAACCTCGACTTGGAACTATTTTATTCGTGGTCACTCAACGGAACTGTAAAATGGACTACAGGAGAACCTCCCTCCCCCTGCTTTTGGAGATTCAATGCATTTCAGAGCTAGTTTCGGATGTAAAGACCTTAATGGTACACCAATAGATCTCAAAATTCAAATCTTTACTTTCAGCTGTTTCCCAGGCCTTTTCTGCCGTCGCGGCACTGGCTTCATGCTCAAATAGATGCGAGTATGCGTGTGATCCTCTGACAAAGTCGTGTATTTGTTATAGAGGTTACAAAATGGCGGCAAAGAAATGTGAAGGTATGTGGTAAATGTGCCATTACGGCACTCTACTCGTAAATCCTTAATCATTTTTGATATTTAAGTRGTAGATTATCTTTAAGAATATTTACAAGAGAAGAACAAAAAATTTAGATGGCCAAGTGACTCTACCTACCCCTTTTGAAAAACGAGAAATGAGAACATATTATTATTGTAATGCGCGCATGATCATTGTATGGAATGCGCGCACAATAAGTGATTAAATTATTATTATTATTATTATTATTATTATTAGCACGAAAAGATTAGTAAGAAGGCGAAATCTCAATTAATAACGTGTGAAACAGGAGAAATGGTATCAAAAATACAATCGAATATTTTGTAAGAATTCATATAGGAAAATACGCTCAATCTATAGACAAATTGCCATATTATATTGGAAACGTCCAAAGCATCATCCATATGTCTCATACCAAGATTTTYCCCCATAGACATCGATGAATGTGCTATTGGTCTCCATAGCTGTCACACGAAGTCCACGTGTAAAAACACGATAGGTTCGTATCGCTGCACGTGCCCAGAAGGAATGTGGGGAGATGGAGTCACGTGTAAAAGTAAGTAAGAGCTCAGTACAGAAAGTCAGCCATTGAGAAAGTCATACCCTAATAGCCTTCTAAAATCTGGAAAAGTTTTGAGAATCTTCTCTCGAATGGACATTACAAACAATGCAATGAGAGACTTGACAAGAGGCAGGAACAATTGAATCTGGTCTAATCTGATTTACACGAGAAAGAATTCAGTTTCCCAAATGAAAACACTCTATTGTACGTCCCTGCCTCCTAACATGTCTGCCATCACATGATGGTGCAAAGTAKCTATGCTATTATGTTGGTAAAAACAGATGGAGTGAACGGTCGAGGGAAGGAGAGAGAAGAAAAGTAAGCCATGGTGGTGCGTAGTGGTTGTTGGAAATCCTTAAGTATTTTTTGTAAAACTGGATTTTTTACTGAGCTAGACCAATTCACTTGATTTAAGAGTGCACAACAACCAGAACTCCATGTCCAGAAAACTTTTACCAGTCTTCAAAGTGTACAAGAACAAGAGATCGCATATGTAAAGGTAACCAATCTAATGACACTAAACAATAATGGGCTTTGGGCTTTTGGGGCTTTTCGGCTAAATAATGTTTACACATTTCAGACCACCCGTCATTCCTTGGAGTGTCATTTCTTTTTCGAACGGTTGCGCATAACAAGACACACGAAAATGGATACTTTTCTCAGTACCGGAAATGAAACATGAAATTAACATAAAAGATATCCCACAATGCCACAAAGAAAGGTTAAAAAACGGTTGCAACGACATCAAGAGTGTGCGTGACCCACCTATCAACCCTGAAGCATGATGTGGTGCTCCGCCCCTGCAGTCACGWGAATATACCGCTGTCCACTCTAGTAGACAACAGCCAGTTTTCAGCTTATACCCCATATCTCATTATATCATGTGTATTGTTATTTTAGAAAAAAAAACATTTTTAGTTTTTAAACGAGATTTTTGTTAYCTCACAGCTTGCAGCCCCAAATGTGAAAAGACAACGTATCAGCAGTATGGGTGTGGTTTATCGTTTGACAGAAAGTGTGTTGGTGAGTCTTTTAGTTATTACTACATGCAACTACAGCAGAAAAACGGRAAAAAAGAAGCAAAAGGAAATAAAGAAAATATAAACTTTGATCTTCGCTAGAAACTAAAGAATTCAATTTTTGTTTTTGTTTATGTTGCAGATATTTCCAGACCTTTATCGAGAGCAAAGAGAAATATCACGGACATTATTAAAAGTAAGTTGAATCTGTTAATCACCAACACTGGAAAGGCGGATCCAGGGGGAGGGTCGGGGAGGGGGGTCGCGACCCCCCCTGTCATTCCTGAGGTCAAATGGGCTTTCTGTGGTAAAAATGCGACTGGGATTCCTTTGCCCACAAAATTTACCCCTGAGACCCCCCCTTCAAAAAAACCCTGATCCGCCCTTGCACTGTTACCTTTAAATATGAAACATAGCGGATACTACACAGGTATATATAGGTATACTACACAGATTTAACCGGCTTCCACTTAATATATGTGCCGGTCAACTTAAAAGTTAATAAACTCTTAGGCTAAGGTCAAACGTCGAACTGCAAATGAGCCGAACCTAATTTAAACAATGGATAACAAGGCGGTATTCTTTTATGTCGTTAGGTTCGGCTCACGTGAAGTTCGACGTTTGACCTGTATACAGTCTTAATTTACTAGCCATTATAATGAGTTTTCTCGCCAGGAAAAGGAGATGTTTGCGTACTGGGTAGGATAACCTTGGAGAAGGAGGTAAATCCACAGCAAACTAAACTGCAACGTACGTGATGCATGACTAACAGTTGCAGCTAGTCTCCTCATTGTATGGTTATGAAGCAAGATTGTCAATAATATTTATCATTTTTATAGCCACAACTTAAACCAACACTATCTGTTTTTAATCAAAACCTAGCCCCACGTAGTGACCTTATCTAGCCACAAAATGTAAATAGGAAATGAGATTTAGATATATATAGACGAACTTAGACAGTTCTTACACACACTGAATCGACTTTGGAGTTAGAAGGCCGAGTCTAAGGCTGTAGCTGTAGTTGAACTGGAAAGCATGTACCTAAGTTAGGACGAATGGCCTAGTAAGGAAATCCTTCTAAAACCACACCTACTAAGGGAAGTCTTTCTAGTCAGCTTCTGTGCACCTTACGTTCGTAGCAAACCTCTCGTATTTGTAAAGCTAACTAGTCTCCTTAAGGACAAGTCGAATRAAGAGTGGTGCTCCAGGCGATCCCGGAGCTATTTCAGCCCAATTCTAACAGTATTATCCATTACATATTTTTCTTTTGCTAAGAGTCTCTATATAGTACCCACATTAACTAGTTTCAAATATTCTGATTTCAGTTCGTTCAGGAGCAAAAGTTATAATTCCGACAACAATTCTCATGGAGAACCGTCTGCATGTTCAAAGCACTAACGCATCATTTATCGCTAAAGAAGACCGTTCATTCAACTTTACCCTCCATCGCAATTCAGGTTTCCTTGTTGATGTTGAAGTTTTCGATACCCACTTAACTCCAATGTATAAGGACTACGATGGTAGAAGGGGAAGCAATAACCCAAATATTACACTCAAGACAGGTTTCAACGAAATGAGAAGTCAATACTGTCGCCATCCAGCTCCGGACTACTACGAACTGGCACACAAGCTACACCGGGAACGCCAGACATTGGTTGAGAGTGCCACGTGTAAGCAGACAAACATTAATCTATGCCCAGAGAATACTGAAGTCGGAGAAAAATATCATTACAGAGTCATAAATGAGCCCTGTCGGCTGGCAACCACGGATAAAGTTTGTAAAAACTCGTTGGAATGCGATTTGCAGGAGTCAAGCGATACGCTCTATTGCACACGTTACGTTTCGATTCTAGGAGACCTCTTTGATGTTGCAGAAGAAACCTTTATGGAAACTCCAGTTTATGTTTTTGATTCTAAGGCTTGTAAAGCTGCATTTTTATCATGCTACCAGTGTAGGAATAACAACTGTGGAAAATGTGCTCGAGAAAGCAGAAAAAATCGATGTTCCTGCTGCTATATAGACTGTCTACAACCTTGTGATTATTTCTACGCACTTAATTGTTCTGCGAAACGTCTACAAAATGTCTGCGCTAAAGGTGATGTAAGTGAATTTAAACTGACACCTAAGTATTCAGATAACCTAAAGTTACAATTCAACTGCTATCTTGAACATGATCCACCGAAARGCCTTTATACACTACGATACCGAGTGCGCTACGAAGACGGGACGATCTTTACGTCAGGCTGGATATCAAAAACAGTAAAGCATCCTCAATCGAAAAAGTTCCTTGCAAAAGGAAYGAACATGTTGGACTCGTTACGAGTTTCTTACGATTCGGAGAAAATAAGAGAGTACTTCCTGAAAGCTAAACGGAGTAACTTTAAAGAAGATTTTCGATACAGCGTTGCGGAGATGAACACGAAACGGGCTTCCTTTATACCAAGTACGACAATTAAGAAGATTCAGCCACTGAGACCTTTCTCGTTACAAATAGGTGATGGTACTTGGAATAGCAGGGCAACTTGTCGAAAATTGTCCTATTGGTCTAGCATGCTTGGGAATGATTTCTCAAAGTTTACRACTCCTCGAATTCGACACTTAGGAATGACTAATGGTGGGGCGTTTGGCTATGAAGTCGCCGATCCGGGTTCTCCACCATCTATGAGCGTACAAATCTCCAACGAGGAATCAATACTAAAGCATCTTCATAATACTTCAAGTATCGTTAACGATGACACATTTAAGAGTAGCATACGCCGGAAAGAGAACTCGTGGGTCATATCGCTTGAAGGAAAACTCTCCCATTGTCCAAGTGTTGTTGGTTTGTCCGTCATTGACGAATTGGATGGTGTCAAAGTAATAGAAAGCGATCTCCTCATCTTGTGTCCCAGGAAGAAATTCGAGGCCGAGGTCGATATTCCTCGCCAAGGAAAGGAGGACCGAGAGAGGCTCTTTTCCGTGTTTTTGAGTGACTCTCAACAAGAGTATAAGCTGCAGGTCGCTTTAGTAGACAAGTTGTCTCGAAAACAAAAGGTCACATTTCGAAAGACTGAAAAGGATACAAAAAGAGGACCTTTCATGATTCTCATGCCTTTATTTGTAACTACTGGTTTTGTTTTACTGGCATTGATAGCACTTCTTGTTTATGCTCAAAAAACAGCGAAAAAACAATCTAAGATGGAACTAGCGTCGGCTTCGGGATGGGTGTGGGTTGAAGACAGCAGAAAAGAAAAAGATAAAAACAGGCTCAAGCGACGCCATGTTATCCTCGTTGTGTTCGTTGTCATCGTGCGGTTGGTTTATAGTTTAGTGTTCACGTTCTCCGTGGCCCTTGCCATTCTTATTCTTCTACATGCTGATAACATGAAGATTATCAACGACTATCGCAGCTTTGTGCAGCGTAAAGGTCAAGAAAGCAAGTATATGTCGCTGCGAATGGACCAATTTCGCGAGAAAGAAATCAAAGCATCTGTAGATCAGTCAGCAGATATACAACGTGCATGTGATCACTCCCTAGGAATACAACTGAAGTGGCTACAATACAACATGAGCTGCACCCTTCAATCAAACCACATGAAAATGTTCAACAAGATATCTCAACGGGTAATAGACAGAGTGACAGACGACGTGGAACAACTTGAGCGACAAGTGAAGGAAARAGTTAGGAGTTTTTCTGAAAGTACGAAGCACAAAATAAGCAGCTTGAAGCTCAAAGTTGAACATTATGGGAGGCGAGTTTATGACAATAAGTGGTTTTCATTGCCAAAAGTGGCTTACAACCTTAGAAATAAAAGAAAGAAACGGGAAATTCCGGGGGGGAAATTGCAAATATCAGAACATCTGCAAGAGTGGCAGAAGCAAAGTAATTCACAGATTGAAGGCGCATTGAAAATTTTGTCCAGAAAAAGGCGAAGTTTCTCTGGAAGCAAATTMATTGGTTTTCTTGACTTCATCGGCGTTCTTGACCAAAGACAAGTAATCAGCTTAGAAAAGTCTATCAATGATCGGCTGAATTCTTTGGAGGAAAGTTTAAAGGGATTCAAACAAGTGATGGCCAGTGGGACACCTCCTACGCTTCCACTTTCAACAGCTTTTCTGTGCCCTCTGAGATACTTGACAAAAGAAGCTAAAAAGGACATTGAAAGAGGAATCAAACAAGGACTCGGTGAAATATGTGACGCTACTAAGAATGGAATACAAAAAGATATTCATTGCTTCAGTTTGAATATCAGTAGCTTTTGCGCTGAAAAAGACGGAGACGATGTTTTGGGGGRCGATAAAAAGCTTGATTCTTCGTCCCAGCGAGTGTATTTTGAAAAGAAAACAGGAATCGATTCAACACAAAATACCTCTTCAGCCAATAAGTCTTCGATAATCAAATCATCTGATGGGCAATCACATTATAATGTCGAAAAAGGTGATGCACTAGAGGAACAGATTGATAGCCAAAAAGAGGAATCACTAAAAAGACAAGGCAAGCTCAAAGAACAAAGCAATGTTTATAAAAATGAAGCTTTCAGTTCAGTGAAGCAGACTATTGTCTACGTTCTTGGGACCATCGATGCTTTACTTTTCGTTTTTCGTTGCCTAAAAACATACCAAATTGTGATGAAACTGCTTTACGGCTTTGAAGAGACCATAGAACACAATGTCTACGAATTCCAATCTCCGACAAAGAAACAAAAAATCGCTGATATTCTTGGCAGAATTTTTGACATTTTCGCAAAAGCCTTCACCAAATTCATAGCCATCATTAAAAACTTGCAGAAAAAAGTCTTTCGTACCAACATCGTGCCGTTAACTATCGTTCTAGTCATCGGGGCAGCAGTATTTTATTTGATTATTTTTTTAAGCCTTAATGTAATGAATGTAACAGTGATAGAAGAGCTGGGTGGATATCGCTTGATTTCGGCAAGACTTGATTCGGATTTCGAATTCACTAACGCGGCCATAGCAGACCATATTAAATACCTCAACGAACAYGACATGAAACTGTACAAGAAATCAGTCTCCAAAACATTACGCCAATACAATGACATGCTAAAGAATTTCAACAATGCGCAGACACAGCGTTTCAAGAAGTTCAATGAACAAATCTGTTCCATAAGTAAGGACAAGTGCATTCCTTTAATGCCTGACTTCCCAAAGGTTTCGTTCAGTTCTTGTATCATTGGTCGTATTGAGGCGCCCAAGTTCGACGACTACAAGGGCACACAATATCGATACAAGCTGAAATTCGAATCTAAGAAATACGTGGATGCCGCGAGAAACATATTTCTGGATACCTTATATTTCATTCTTGCTGTTGTCTTGTCGTTTGGTGTTATCATTATATTCAGTACTATCGTTTTCTACTTCTTGAAGTCGAGAGATATGGTACGAATTAAATATATACACGTTTATCCAACGCTACCGCCWGAGATACTGAAGGAGTATGGACTAGAAGACATGAACGACCTGCCCGTGCGGAATGAAATGAAAAATAGTACAGATAGCATCAACAGAGTCAAGATTCCAGATAAATTTGTACAGAATTCGAAAGAAAATTCAATGGAACGTCAGAATAGTTCAAATAAATCGTTGGGATCAAATACTCTTACTAGAACCTGATTGGCTATTGATGGAAGCTCAAGTACTCACGTGCGCGCAAATTGTTCTGCTGGAAGGTTGTCATCAAAAAGGAAGGAAGGGAAAAGGGATGGGTGGATTGACGTACGTACGGACCGACGGACGGCATGAAAAAAAGAGTAAAGCAGTCCTTTAGTTTTGTGAATTAATGAATGAAAAAATAACTGAAGAAAAGAAAACACGAAAGAGAAAAAATGTAAAGCAGTCTTTTACTTTTTCTCGATAAATGGACAAATAAATGAACAAAAAAGAGAAGAAAAAAAGGAAAATTGAAGAGCAAAACATGTAAAAACAAAATCCTTTTCCTTTTGCATGCGACATAAAAAAATAGAAAAACTAGTGACAAAAAGCTACGACGTTTCGATGACATCTTRTCATCATTATCAAGTAAAGTAAGAGTGAAGATGACTATCAATTGAACACTATTATTATGTTAATTATACAGATTCTCATTAATCGCATATAGGTAACTGTCCAATTATTTTCTTAATTAATTATAAAATTAATAGGTAATGGGATTTCATGCTCCCCAATCAAGAAATAATTAGGCCCCGTCCACATCCCCGTCCGTATCCGGAAATCTTTGTATCCGCAAATTTTTTTGGATACGGGTTGCGTCAACACGTGTCCGGAAATTTTTGTATCCGTATCGGAAATTTTCGAAAACAATCTCCAGAGTGGAAATTTTCGAATACGCTCCAAATGCGGATACGTGTGGACGGTCGTAACCGCAAATTTTTGAATACGATGACGTAAACACGATTTTGCTCATGCTCAATAAGAAAAACTATCCCTCAAAGGGACTAGGCACTAGCGTGTGGACAGTGGACAGTGAAAACGATTCGAATACGCTGCGTGTGGACGTGAACATTTTCGCATCCGCAAAAAAAAAAAAAAAATTTGCGGATACAAAAATTTCCGGATACGTGTGGACGGGGCCTAAGACTCGAAAAATTCCTCTGACTACCAAATTGGACTCGGCCTACGGCCTCATCCAATTTTAGAAGTCCTCGGAATTTTCCTCATGGAGTCCTATTACATATACTAATTCAGAACTAGTTCATTTATAAGTTAAGATATTTACGAGGAAAGAGGCTTCGCATATTTGTGAAACTCAATTCGCATATCCTAATCCATTTATTGTATATATTTGAATATTTTTTATCATTAAAAACATTTAAACATGCAGTGTATATCACCTCTTACCTACCAATTACTTACTCTGTACTTCTTACTTTGAGTATAATTGTGGACTTGAGTGTATCGTTTCGCGCGCTGTGATTGGTCGAGCGACCAGTGATTCTGAGACGATATTCACTGCTCGAGCGGTGATTATGAGGTTTCCCAAAGTTTGTAAGAGCGGAAGTAATTCCAAGACTCCCCCCCCCCCCCTTAAATTTCATCTTTTCTCTGAAATCAGTTCAAGTCTAAAAATAATTATTCCCCTCAGGCTCAGTGATTATGGTGAATTAATATTTACCTCGTCGCTCGAAGACTCGCTGCTCTGTAAATATTCATCGATAATCACTTAGCGTTCGGTGAATGATTGTTGAATAATTATTTACTAGACAGAGAAGAATTTGCAGAGAAGAATGTGCAGGAAGATTGGCAACGGTTATGCATTACAGAGACAATCTAACTCTTTCCCAATCCCTTTACTATGCTCAGGAAAATCTTATGGAATCTGGCTAATAACTTTCGAAACYTTCCTTAAGATCCCTGAGCATTAAAGATAAATATTTTTTGAATATTTTTTCATTTGATTTGTTTTCGTATTGCTTGTCATGCATTGCAACGTAGTCTATATATCGATTGTTGGAAACTAAAAACAAGTCATGCAATAAAATGGACAAAGAAAGACGTAAGAATTATTGTGAGAAAACCTTACACCAATAGATCGACCAACGCATCTAGTTACTTCAGTGGCGTCCCACTAAAAACCTATGAATTATAACATTCATTTTTAGGAACTTTTATTGCTCCACTGTAAAAAAAAAAAAGATAACACCAGAAATGGGAACCCTTTACCATAATCAGAGACCCACTGATCAATTTTCTCAATGTTGTCCACCTTCAACTTTTTTATATATTTAACAATGAATTTTGTATTGTAAACGAATGAACTGCATCTCGGCGTTTTCGACGGCTAGTCATTGAGTAAAAACTATGCCTTTTGACTGCACTGCATTGGCGGATCCAGGGGGCTGTGAGGGCTGTGGGGGCTGCAACCCGTCCTATGAGCCTCATGATTTCGCTTTCTCCTTAAAAAGAATGCACTTCCCGTTTTATTATTTTTCTGGTTCGGCGTCTTTTAAAGGTCGATGCTCYTGAACGCAGAACCCTCGAGTCCTCTCTTTAAGAAAACCCTGGATCCGTTCCTAAACTACGTACCCTAGTTATAACATACTGCTATAGTTCTTTCCCTCATACACAGTCCCGTTACCTTTGCCTTGCCAAGAATAAACACAGAGTGATAGTAGTACGAAGTAGGAAAACAGTGAACCAAGCCCAAGAGATCACATCAATACCCATGTCAATACTTGCTTGCTTCGTACGATATTTAGAAGAACGATGAGGATACTGTAGAGCGGTAAGGTCCACTAGGTTGACGAGGTCGAGTAGCTGCAGCATGACCTGTCGCATGCACGACTTCATCGAGAAATCTAACAAAGACATTCAAATAAAAGAACTATTAATCTTTGGAAAATAAAACGATCGCGTCCCCGAATGCCAAATCGGGCGAGTAAAATTAGATAGAAAGTTGGAATAAAGTTCGGGAAAACCTTTCTTGGCCTCGAATGCCTTTATCAACAGCATTTACACTAATCATCTTGCGAAAGAAAATTATTTCTTTTGGAGATAAGACGAAAGAGATAAAAGTTAAAGCGCTGTCTAGCAAGGCTTCATAAAGAAGTTGTTGCTGGAAGAGCCGCCATATTGAATTCCATTGATGCTGAGCGATTCTCAGTGTTTGCGGGCGTTTATCTGGGCCTGATCCCTAGAGGTTAGCGGTAAACCTAATGCTTAAGGTTTCTAGTGTTAGCTGCTTGACCGGATACTTACGATTTACAGTTATGAATGGTTGTACTACCGAGGATCACCTTGACACCAGGTTGAGTTTTGTTAAAGTTATACACCGCTAATGCTTCTTCGTACGTTGCTCCACCGATCATGAATATTATTACATCTTGAGGTCTGCAAGAATATTATATTTTTGTTATACARTGCTTTCGAGTTGTCGGTATACTACATTATCATGCAATTGCGACATAAAAACAAGTGCTTCCTGCGTGCTCTTGAGCGTTTCATATCAACTGAACTCTATGTYACGAGTAAAGAAAACAGGTGAGTTAGCCATTCCAGGGTTGAGAAAAACACCGGGTCAAGTTGACGGTGCATTGCATTGCTGTTTTAGGGGACATATTTCCAAGATGGCGGCTATTTCGTCCCCTCGGTAAAACATTCCCACAGTGCATTGTAATGCAGACTCGACCCAGTTTTCTCCCTAACCTCGTAATGGCCAAGGACAACAGCCTGTGTAAAAACACCGTAACTGTAACTGTACTGACGATTCGGACGTTAGTTCTTCGTCGCAGGAAAAGTAGTATAGAGGTATCAGTAAAGCTACACACTTTTTTACACGTTTATTTATCTTCCTCAGCGCAGATGAATATTTGATKCAGTTTCAKAACAATTTCGCGMGCTGTGATTGGTCGAGCGACCAGTGCAGTGCTTCTGAGACGATGATCACTGCTCGAGCGGTGGTTATGAGGTTTTCCAAAGTTTGCCAGAGTGGACGCAAAGTTTGCCAGAGTGGACGTAATACCTAAACGTTTTTTTAAAAATATATACCCTGAATTTAATCTTTTCCCTAATATTCTTGTCTAAAATTACATGCAGTACAATCAAAGCTCTTCTCCGCGGTCCATGTATAATTAGCAATTATTCGCCCAAGGCGAAGTGATTTATTGGCGAATGCTTTTCGAGCCGCAAGTCTTCTGGTCGCTCGACCAATCGCAGCACGCCAAACTCTATATTCAATTCTCATACTCATTAATAATTCATGAGTAAACCATCCAATCAATGGGCTATTTTTGGGTCACATGWTGTTACTTGAAACTTGGTAAAGTGCTGTGAAAGGAATGCATTCAGTCTGGAGTAACTGGAACAAAATTAATTCAGTCCTAGGACTGAATTAATTTTGTTCCAGTTACTCTAAGTCGAATAATTAATGAGATGAGAAGTCATTTCAAAGCCTCCAATATCGGACTGGACGTGATTTCAAGTCCGCGCAGTTAGTTCTAATTGCTAATTGTTCTAATAACTAATTGCTTAGACTTGAAATCCCGTCCAGTCCTCATTGTCGGCTTTGAAATATTACTTCTAAAATCATACTAATGATTCATATTCTTACTTGTCTCTGAGCTGAGAATGCCCCATGTATGGATACATCGCATCTCTTAGCTTCCCTTTAAACAAGTTATCTAGGATTTCTGCTAGCAGTGTCGTGTGTTGAGTGTAGATGTTTTCGACTCCCTGAAAAGAAACAAAACGATTTATTTGCATAATAGATTTTTCCTCTTGTCTTTGTCTTATGTTTCATTTTATTCTTAGAGTACCCAATGGGTTCTTATCCAAACTGTGAAGTCCCCTTCACAGTTACCCGCGCCATCTTGAAAGTTAGCCAGGCTTTTGMATCGAAGCGACACGAATAGCGAGCTTGCAATAATAGAGATATGTGTGATAATTGCAAGCTCACCGTTCGTCTCGCTTCGATGCAAAGGCACGGCTACCTTTCAAGATGGCGCAGCGAATTGTGAAAGGGAGTATTCAGAATTTTCTCATTTACAGGTCAAAGGCTGAATGGGCTATTGACTCGTAGACCATGAGGGCGAGAGGTCTAATTGTTTTCGTATAAACCTACTAATTATACAGCTTCTCATTAATCTTTCTTAATTGGACAGGTCTTGTTGATATGGGATTAATTAGGCAGCTATATAATTAATACGTAATGGGATTTCATGYTCCCCAATCAAGAAATAATTAGATTCGAAAAATTCCTCTTACTGCCAAATTGGAAGTCCTCGGAATTTTCCTCGTCCAATTATTTCTTAATTGGACAGCATGGAGTCCTATTACATATGCATATCGTTAAAATAAACGGAAAAATGAATATTATGAAATTAGGTCGAAAAATGTTTTTTTTTTTTGTTTCTTTGGTTTTCAAAACCGGCACTTTTAGCTACTAGTGATCTATCACTTATAGACCACTAGTAGCTCAGCCAATCAGAGCACAGGATTTGTGATACACCATTAGTAGGTTCATACTAATTTTATGTATTCACTTCGTTCTTTCATTTGTTCAGGTGAGGTGTTCTTTGATCTCGAAACAAAGTATGAGTCATATGGTCTCAAATAGCAAGTCTCTGAAAGAAAGAAATAAGACTAAAGGAATAGAACAGTGGTCTCAAATATCTAGTCTGTTACAAAAAGAAAGAAATGGTACTCAATGAATGGGACAGTGGCCTCAAATATAGTCTGATACAGAAAAGAAAGAAATAATACACAAGAAATGGGCCTCCGAGTCGAATATCTGGTCAGTCACAGAAAGAAAGAAATGGTACTCAATGAATGGGACAGTGGCCTCAAATATAGTCTGATACAGAAAAGAAAGAAATAATACACAAGAAATGGGCCTTCGAGTCGAATATCTGG
>NW_022261458.1:100683-116075 GCF_009602425.1 Actinia tenebrosa | reverse complement strand
CAGATGGACTTTGTATTCACCTAATGAATCTTTTATAGACTCCGTATTGCAAGATTAAATGAAGAAATGAAGGAAAGTGAAGATTTCACGTGTGGTAGTGCAGGTACTAAATGTTTGATATAAATCACACCCCCCCTCCCCCTACCTAAAGTGAAAATCATGGCATCACAACTCACTGACTATTTTAAAGGGGTTTGGTTAGATTGTAGTCTTTTCTTATCTGCCAATTTGGGGGCAAACATTAAACATGCTATCTAAGCTTCGCCCATCACTCATGCAACAATAGGCCCTTTGCAGCTAAGCAATCACGTGCTGATTAATTCACTGAGAGCAAATGAATGAACATTTTGATTCCCATGGGTGAAATTTACTGGACTGCAAACAAACTTTCTACAACCTGTTTCGAGAGATCGTAATAAAACTACATTTCGTAACACACTGGATACACGTTTTCTTTCAGTTCTTTACAAGTAGCTAAAAAGAATCACCAATTTAATATAAAAACAAAAATTTTGCAGTCCAGTACAGACACGTGACCATTAACTGCAAAGGGCCTATTCCATTATTATAAACGTTTTTCAAAAAATAAAATGACTTGCCGAGAATATTCCAAAGAGAACACAATTAATCTACACCTTGACAATAATTCAGACTTGATTTACAAATGTATTATATTTCCTTGCTTAAATTTTCATATTTGAATTTTATCTTTTAGGGGTTGGTTTGATGGTTGGCTAGTATATTTTTACATATCAATGAGTTGGGTTTGGGTCATACGCCTTTGAGGGGACTTGATAATGCCCTATTGTGTCTTCCTGATCACCTGCCTTTGGCAAATTGTCCCAATTGTCCCCCTTTTTCTCACCCCTTCATTAGAGAAACCTTGAAGTAAAATTTCATAATCTAATGTGTTATTTATAGGTGATGTAACGTTCACCGATGTGTTCAGAGATTTCTCCAACATGGCTTCAACTAATCCTGATATCTTGAGAAGAAATTTTAATGCACCAACAAACAGTCAAGACCCTGATAGACAGACCAGTCTATGACGAACTTGGAAATATAATTAACATGATTCTCAAAAATAAGATGATTTACACCATATAGTGGATGGCCTTTCATATAGTCCAGGCTTGCTCATCAGTTATTGTACAGGGCCGGGTAGTTCCAAGCTGGATTAGCGCTAATCCAGGATTAACTCTATAGGTCTTGTTAAGAGTTAACCCAGGATTAGCACTAATCGGGCTTTAAACAACTGGGCCCTCGGCTTAAAATAATGACCTGTCAATCATCAGCCATGATCACTCGCTCAAGGTTAAAAGGGGTTTTTAATAGAAGCAGTCAGCCGGCAAATCTCATCAGGTATTTAACATATCTTGAACTTGCTGCCTATTTTGATTAATTCCCCAAAAGTTAGGGGAAAATGTGAGAAAAATTCTCTTGCTGCTCCCCACCTATTCATTAGGTTTTGCCACTTACTTCAACTGGTATTGAAAACCTTGTGTTACTGGTCATGGTTATTGACCATCAGAGCAACAATTTGACCAAACAAGGTCCAATTGTGACTGGATATTGTCTGATGACTGGCCGTTGTTTAAGCACCTGTGGAACACTTTCTTCTAGAAAATAGAGACCTTAAGCATCAGCAACACCACTGCAATAAAATTCAGTATTGCGGCTCTTGCAGCAACAACTTAGTTATGAACCCTGTTAATTAAATGTCAAAAGTTTTACATTATTTTAAACGTCTAACGTCAAACTGCAGTTATTAAACTCATTAATAATTCATGAGGAAAACGCAACAGAAATCATGACTGTGAAGAGTTTTGTAAATCAGATCCAGAATCCTATTCATKTGCATAAACTTTAAGATGGATTTTCTTGGCCAGATTCACTTTTATCTTGAAAATTTTCGCGAAATACAAAAGAACTAACCTAGACGTTTGATAAGTAATCTACAGTATTCGTGTCCGTGTTGTATCCGATATACAAACTCTCGGCTACGCCTCGAGTTTGTGTATCTGATACAACATGACTACTCATACTGTATATATTACTAAGATACTTGAGGTTGGCAGTAGCTAGCAAAAAGGTTGTGCTAAAGGTCTCTTATATTTATCTATTCCTCCAGCACTTCAGTGTCTGTGAGATGCGCTTGGGGGTATTTCACTATGTTTTTGGATTTAAATATTGAGAATCTAATGTCAGTATCAAGTAAGTATGAATGATGTTTTCTGATCTTCTGAACTACTTGATATTCTATTGAAATAATTATACTCTCTATGCAGTATGAGAGTTCACACCAATCAGTAATTATTAATAATAATAAATTTGTAATTATGAATATTATTGCATATTTTTTCTGATAGCTATTGTATGACAGACATGTATATCTGCAAATAAAGAAGTTACAATTTAGGATTTATCTTTTAAGAAAATTTGCCATTATTTTAATTAGTCTCATAGCAAAATGTGCTTTAATTTGCAATGCTTGCCTTTGTATTAAATACTTGGGAAGTTTTCAATATCATCATAGTAGTGCAATGTGTAGTTCCAAAAATTATCCTTACCCCCCTCACGGAGGAATTTTTTTAAGACACCCCCTAACCCCCCAGAAATTCAAATTTTCTTCCATACAAACTCTGTAATTTTTGTTCTTTCTCTGACCCCCCTACTCTTCGGAAATTCCAAATTCCTCTGTGGGGTGGGTATGGAAGATTTCTGGAACTACACACTCCTTTTAATACATTATTTTGCAGGGCTTAAATCAATGGCCATCCAGTTGCCAGTATAGATGACGTCCAGCTAAATGTGCTTTCCTTGGCCATACTTTGTTTCTGGTTCTACATTACCTGGTCAAAATGACTGGCAAGGCAAAGATTTAACCAGACAAGCTCCAATACCCCAWTTTACAGTTCYGTTCCAAGCCTAGGCTGGAGTTTCCGCGCATGATAAAAAGTATAGTTTTGCTATGCGCGGAAACTGCAGCCTCGACTTGCAACTAGTATTATTCGTGGTCACTCGAATGGAGCTGTAAAATGGAGTTTTCTGGCTGGACATTGCCCTATTTTAAGCCCTGTCTAGATAATAATGTAACAGCTGTTTGATATTTTTTTACTTCCAAACGATGTCTCAATGGTGGTGTTTATGAGAATTTAAATATTGATCATATTCTTGTGCAGTTTTGATTTTATAAGAATGCATGAGATATTTATTAATGTTCAAATAATTATGGTATACAAAAACCAAATCAATCATAAAAACTATTTTGATTTCAACTACACGGTGATATTTAAAAAATCTCTGGAATGCATTAAAAAAATTTTTTTTACTAAGCAGGCCAGTCTTGCTTTTTAGTCTTTCTTTCTCCTTCAAGTGGGCTGCCTGCATCATAATTTTGGTTAGCTAAAYAAAACTAAATGAGCCACCAAAAATGAAAATGCTGTAAACTATGTAAGCTAGAGCCTGTTTCGATCAGCAACAACTTTGTGGCTTTTATTAGCTAAGCATAGAGTGATTCTATTTTTACCCAAAGCTTCTACTGTAGTTCTAGTTACTGTAGTAGTGATAGCTATTTTTAAATTTAAAACAATTAGATCTAGACCTGCGAGGCAAAAGCCCATGAGGCCAACAGGTGAAATGGGCTATTACAGCCATTCTCAATCACACGCCCTCTTGCGATTTTTCTGTCGCGACGAAGGTTTTGGTGGACGTCAATCACGTTTCCATTGCTTGTCGGAAAACACAAAGCTATAGGGGCATGTGCCTATAGAATGTCATGGAAATGCCATGATTGACATCCACCAAAAGCTTATACTTCGTCGCGAAAGAAACAATCGCTAGAGCGGTGCATGTGATTGAGAATGGCTGTAACTTGTAGACTTTCAGGGCAAGAGGTTTAATTATTGTTTTAGTCTAAACCTAGCAATCAATCAAATAAATTGATTTTWAAAAAAATTGAAATTAGGTTGGCGTAAGTTAACGAAATCATTTATGATGAGTAATAAAAAAATTTTTTTGATCAGGAATGGTCCCRTTTCTTGTTTTGTGTGCTTTTTGATGACCACAGACTTATTTAATATACATTGTCAAGTCAGTTTTAGTCTTGTTTACCAATCATCTATGGCTGGTATTTGCACAGAAACAAAATAAAAATCTGTGTGATCTCAAAACATTGTTATTGCTCAAATTGCACACTCTATATATTACATTAATTTGACTTTTGCAAATGATTTGCTCTTTAGATAAACAAGGCTAAACTTGTAGAAAACCTATTTACCAAATGAGAAAAGGGACTATTCAATGGAACTATACAGTGCTCATAACTATGCCATGCCTGTGGTTGTTGGGGTTGACTGTTGGGGTCAGTATCATCTTTATATAAAAATGTATGCACCTATTTCAAAATTAATTTTGTCAGCGCTAAAGGCAATAGGTCATACAAAGAACATTGAATCGGTCTCAACACTAAGGTCCATGTTCTTGACCAGAATAAGAAGCAGAAACACAAGTCATTCCAGCTATTCTTGGATCTTGGAATGACCTATCTCCTATGGCTTTTATGCCTATCCCCTTTGGCGCTGACAACATTTAAAAAAATAGGTGTAAATAATAGGCATACAGAACTGTTATGATATGGAATGGATGACACCGAACCAATCCCTATGCATATGAATCATTACTTGCAATTGTCCAATGACTGCTTGGTATACAAGGCACTGACATGATACAGCTTTGTATGCTCTCAGACTACACATCTTTAACAGTCACATGAAATCTATTATACACTAACATAGCATGATTTTAGAGTTACAAGACAAATGAGAGTTTACAATGATTCTAGCAAGAATAACCTTTTATTTGCTTTACACAGTTCAGACAATTACTCTATTATAATGAAACATAATAACCTTTGGTTTGGTTTGTCTGACTTTATCACCGGTCAACCAAAATTATTAATATCCTTCTGAAGCATGTAATGATGTTACTGAAGCTTATCAGTGGTGACATACTGCTGTCAATCATAATTATTGTTCATGACATCATTTCCATGCTTATTTTAAATACTAACAAGCTCTCTAAGAATCACTTGGTTTGATTTCTGTTTTTTCAGTTGCTACTGGTTCTGGTGCTACATCAGCTGGGGGTGGAGCTTCCTTTGACTGCATAAAAACGAAAAAATATTAATCACTTCGAATAAACTTTTTTTGAGTTCCAAATTACCACTGTGTTCCTTGATTACAGATCTAGAGTTAACTCATTTTACTTAGGGTTAGCCTTGTATCAGTGTCTAATTATTTACAAATATCAAAAGTAAAGTATAGAATGCTCAACTTCAACTTTTTTTTGCCTCAGGGTAGAACTTTTGAAATCAAGATTTTAGGGAGGAATTGTTGATTTCTTTGACACTTTCTTGACTAAGATAGTGACATGTATATCTATTTATTATGTACTTGTTTCCTAGAAATAATGACTATTATAATTACCATTTTACAAAAGAAATAGACCCCTTGCAGCCCAACAGAATGCAGCTCAATTTGGAGGACACGGCAATAGGTTTCCAATTCTCTTCTTAAAAATTGAGCTGCTTTGGCATCACATGCAAGGGGTCTATAAAAAGCTACCCACTGTGCTTTTTCTAGTTAATTGATGAGTGAGAAGACCAACGTATGGAATCAGTCTAGACTGTGCACATGCTCCTGAATAATGATGAAACTTGTAAAATACCCTTTTCATACTACCTTTTCTGGTGCATTATCTTTCCTTGAGTGTGGTGGTGCTCTCCAGAATGGTGGTCTGTACTTAAAACCTTGTGCTGGAGGGTATGGATAGTACCTTCTCCACCAAAACTGATGTCTACAGTTAGTATACCCTGCACCTATGCCCACACCCAGACCTAGGGCAACAGGCCATGATTTTCCTATTTGTTAAAGGAGAGTGAGCAACAAAGTCATGAGAGGTCAAAGGCTGTTGTGCTCTAGCAGAGAGACACAAAGAGCCTAATGCTTCTTCAAACATTGCTCAAGAATTAAGTTCTGAAAAAAAATTTTTCCAGCTAAGTTGAATCCCTCCCCCTCCCCATCTCAGACCATGTTTCAATCTTTTGATAAGATTCTTTGTTTGAGTTGTATCCATAATGAAATACTCTAGGGAATGACACTTTGGGATCTGAAATGGGTTCTATGCCCAAGGTAAGAAGGTCTATTCATGATTAGTAGATAATTGCACAGCAAGTGCAGACATTTTTTGACATGGAAGGGTTTAATAATACTCCATTAGTGGTGGTGGGAAGGGGGAGGAGGAGGAGGGGGAGAGGGAGGGGGTTTGATCTCAACCCCTACATATCAACGCACTATTAGCTTCACTCTACTTACTTTTAAAAAATAAAAGCGAAAATAAGCTTCCAACAATAGCACCACTAGCTAGAAAAATAAAATAAAAATCAATTGACAATAACAATATTCAAATACCGGTAGGCATTATAAATCAAAACGCTGTGTATATTATAGGAAAAAATAGATTTAAGAAGAAGGGACAACTATTTATATTTCTAACCAGCTTTTATCGTGGTATCAACAAAGCATCGATCCCAAATTCTTCCAACTTCTTCTTCACTCTTTCTGATCGGCGCCATGTTTTTTTTAACTGAGCTACGCCCACGGGGTTTTGACCAGCGGAGTCCCATTAACACAGGAACCCCATGCTATAAGTATTGATTTAATTACTAAATTTAAGACTTCAATTATTTTTTATCCATATTTTTAGAAAAGGAATAAAAATAACGCTAAAAAGTTTATGAAAATTGTTGAAAAGATTTATAAATGTTTTTCAAGGAATTCGTGTTTTGACTTCGGTTTGTGAGGGCAGCGGAAGAGACGTGTTTTTTTGTGCGCGCGCATAAGACCCCCTGCATTGCCTCATGTGGTTCTCTTCCCTTTCTTTCTCGACTCCATCATGCCTGTGGTAAGAATACTCTCTAAAATATCGCTTTTTTACCCCTATAAAACGACAATTTTTACTCCAGAGTGCTTAATTTAGTTACTTAAGTTATCATTCTACACCCACGGTTCTATTTTTTGGCGCTAAATCATGATTTTGACACAAAAAATTGTATTCAAACTCCGAGTACGGCTGATGTGTAAAGTTGTACTACCGCGGGATTGCAATAAAACGAGTAAAATTTATGTTTAATTTATTCAAAAAATGGATTTAAATAGCAGTATTATTAAAGAATTATTAATTTATGCGCTTTTGTAGAGGTAAAATGAATTCCAAAGGGGTTTTTGATATGTTTTAGCTTCTAAATTACATCTATTTTTTTTCAAATTCTAACCACGTGTCATAAAATATGGACAGAATTTATGAAATATTTGAATATCATCGTGATTTTTGAGGAGAGTYCTAATAATTGCAAACAGCTGATGATTAACTTTATTCCTGTTCGGCATTTTTTTAAATGTTCAATGATAGAGTATTACCTTGGAGTATTAGATGAATCCTGCATCAAATTTGTGAGCTGATTTTAGAGACATTATTGCATATTAATAAAAATATGCAGGTGATTATAGAAAATCTTGCACGCTGATTGGTTAAGAAATTCACACTATCACACGATAATCACCTTAAGCGAAAATCCAAAATGGCGGCCAGCCGCGCTGTTGCTGTTACCAGAAAAAATGTGTTTTATCTTCTTTTTTTCCCTTTTTTGGAAAAAATTGCCTGTGTATTTATGCTAAAACAATTATTTGCCTCAGACTCAGTGATTATTGGGGAAGACTCACATCTCAGTAAATATTCCCCGATAATCATTTCGCCTTTGGTGAATGATTGTTAATTAATGTGATTATTGAAAATCTCACGCTGATTGGTCGAGAAACGTATAATGAAATGTTGGGCTCTTACTGCTTTTCTTTAATGGTGGCATACATCCCTTCTCAAGATAATAACATGACAGCATGGCCAGCATGTTGGTTGACATGAAAAAAGCACCAAGGCCAAATATATTTTCACAGCAAACCAAAATAGTGGCTATGACATCACAATAATTTAGGTTCAAAAATGAATTTTGGTCAGTTTTATTAATTGTCTGTGTTGTTTTGTTCATATTGTCATTAGAAATCCAAAAAGAAGCAGCAAAAAAAGAAGACTCAACTGAAATTCTCAGTTGACTGCACCCACCCTGTTGAGGATGGAATCATGGATGCTGCTACCTTCGTAAGTGATATACATTATTTCTTAAATGACTAAAAAACAGTGTTTTAAAGTAAGGTACTTAAGAATATGAGTGAAATATGGGTACTAGTGTCCATTTTCAAACTTGGCAGGAGTCAAAGAATACCAGTCGTTTAGTTACATGTCAGTTTCAATACACTAGGTCTGTTTGTTACATGTCGTATGATTGTTTTGGTACACACTGTATAGTTGTTTTCATACATGTCTATCTATTCAAATATATATATATATATATACACACCTACTTGCAAGAACGTTGACATACGATATTAGGACATTTGTGATTTAGTGAGAAAGGAATGCATTAAAAGACAAAAGAAAAAGTTCAGCTTCAGTGATCTTCTTTTGTTTTTTAATATAATTCCTATCCCACTAAATCACTAATGTTCTATTTTYGTATGACAAYGTTCTTGCAAGTMGGTGTATATATATATATATATATATATTTTTTTTTTGACAAGTGCAGTTTGCTAATTTGATAGCAATATTAGCTACTTAAATGTTTATTTACTTGAATGTTTGTTTGTTAATTTTTTTAATCAATTTACCAACCAAAAGTCAATTAAACCACACCCTTCCCCCATAAATCCTCCCTCTCTGTAAATCCATTACAGAGCTTACCGGACAATACAAAACATGTCCAAAGTTTTCTATGTTGCTTTAACTTAATACTATGTTTTCCTCTATCATTATTTATAAGATTTTTATTTTCAATGTCAATAATGTGGTCTGGTTTTCACTGGTGTTGGAAACAAACAGAATCATAAGATGTTGTAATTCCAATGAAAATAGAATATATATAGACCCCAGTAGAAGTGTGACATTGACAGAATCATAAACAAAAGCAGGGATTTCATTAAAGATTGAGGATCGGATAATTCTCTAGTACAGTAAATGATCAAAACTCTCCAGCTTAAACTACCATTCATAGCTTAGGTAATTTGTAAAATGTTCACTTAGACTTTCYGGCTACTTCATGACCTTATCCCATGTTTTAAAAATTAATGAAACCCCTGGAAAGGAACAGAAGGTTTCCATTTCTGATGCTTCCACTTCTGCTTCCTACCTTCTGGCGCTAGTAAAAACTGGATCAGTCTTAATTATAGCCTTTCTCAATCACACGCACCCTCTAGCGATTGTTTCTGTTGTGAGGAAGAAGATTTTGGTGGACGTTAATCACAAGGCGTTTCCATAACATTGTCGGAAAACACAAAGCTTTAAGGGCATGTGCCTATAGAATGTCATGGAAACACCTTGATTGACGTCCACCAAAAGCTTTTTTGTTGCGACAGAAACAATCGCTACGGCAGCTTGTGTTTTTGAGAATGGCTGTTAAGGTATGAACCGATACAGTACCTTACAAAACTTCCAATACTTAGGGCTATCTTCCCTAAGTAGAACACTTAGGGCCATCTTCCCTAAGTCCCAATTCTGTTTACACCCCAATAGGAGACTTTTCTTCATGATAAGATCAAAGTCCAAGGAAAAACCAACAACCTTGGTGGAGATGTTACAGTAGAAAGACTAAAGAACAAAGTCAGTGTGGTGTCTGATATTCCTTTCTCAAAAAGGTGGGTTGACAATGATTGTGTGCAAAAAAAGTATTGATTTTTAGTGSCAATTCATATTGTGTCACTTGTTTAAATAAGCCTATAGTCAGACATCGTATAGTAAGGTGGTAGTGTAGTGGTACTGCTTTTCGTGGGAGACAGGGCTTAAAATAACTGTCATCAGACAATGTCCAGACTACCTTGTTCAAATCTTTGCCCTACTGATCATTTAGACCAGTGGAGCCAGAAATGAAGTATGCTTGAGTTAGACCTAATTTGGCCAGCGATCATGATTAGCAACTGACTGACCATTATTTTAAGCCCTGGGAGACTGAGAGTAGCCTCCCTTCAAGTGACTGCTAACATTAAGATACAGATCTTTAACCTTTACCTATGCATTTTTCCCAGGTACCTCAAGTATCTTACGAAAAAGTATTTGAAGAAAAATAACCTTCGTGATTGGCTTCGTGTAGTGGCTTCTGACCAAAACACTTATGAGCTGCGATACTTCCAAATCAGTAACGAGGAGGAAGATGATGAAGGAGAGGATGAATCTTAATTCCTACCTTTGTTGCCTGTCATATTGGTGAATTTCAAATGAAATAAAATATTTCATAGAAATACATGTAGTTTAGTTGTTTCTTCACATCAAGTGTTATTTTCATGGATTTTTCACTACTTTCACCTCACTTGACTGTTCTCATTGACTAGTCTGGAATTTAATTTGTGAAAAACTCATGAAGGCAAAATTAATATATTGCAAATTTTACAACTTATTTTTTCAAACTGCCAAAAATAAACAGGAATACAGCGTTACAGGGTCTGGTACTAGAAAGTATGCCTCAATCAGCTTTCAGAAACTGTAAAATCATTTTTGGGCAACTAAAATTAATGAAATTCTAGAGCCCTGAACCTAGTTGTTCAAAGCCTGATTAGTGCTAATCCTGGATTAACTCTTAAAGTGCTACTACRACGAAAATCGCTCAAACTTGGATTCAGCTGAAACTTCCTAAGAATACTCTTTAAAGGTCCAATAATCACTGTATGAAGTGTTTTCTCGATATTCAGGACGAAAGTATGATATTTTTACGATTATTTTTTGGAGTCTGTGACGTCATACACTCAACATCGAACATCGCTCCATACATTTCTTTGTAGTTTATGATCAAAATATCAGTAGTAAAGGGGGAAAGAAATACCCAAACACCCAAAATATAAATTATAGTCACAAGTAATGTGAAATAAGCACATTAGCCACCTTTGGGCTTCATAGGAATAAAATAAATTAAGGATTTATATACAAAGAAATATATGTAGCAATGTTTGATGTTGAGTGTATGACGTCACGGACTCCAAAAARTAATCGTAAAAATATCATACTTTCGTCCTGAATATCGAGAAAACACTTCATACAGTGATTATTGGACCTTTAAAGAGTATTTTTAGGAAGTTTCAGCCGAATGCAAGTTTGAGCGATTTTCGTCGTAGTAGCACTTTAATAAGACCTATAGAGTTAATCCTGGATTAGYGCTAATCCAGCTTTGAACAACCCGGCCCTGGACTGTTAGCAAGACAGGGGTCAAAATTCTTCTTTTGAGTGCTAGCCCAAAAGGTGTTGGATTGTGTTATGGTCACCAAAATGTTTGGACATCCTCAGATTTCCATACGAATTCACTGAATTTAAAAAGAAAATTCAGATCAAAAAGAAAAATTCGTTGAAGGGCCTTAGCAAGGATTTTCTAAGGGTGCACTACTGTGAAAAGTCACCATTTTGTTCCTCCCCCCCCTTGAAATGCTGAACGAAAAGAAACAAAAAAGAGAGGAGCAAAAGAAGGATAAATCAGAATTGTTTTAAAATTGAATGTTTTTTTTCTACAAATCGGGGGACATGATCACCCGAAAGTCCCCCCCCCCCACATGTTGCTCTTTCGACATGACACTTCTAATAACCAGTGCACAGTCAGTAGCCCAAAATTGTTTAAGTATATAGAATATTTTTTCTTTAAAGAGAAAATTTGGTATTTTTATCCATATGGTTAGTATCCGTGTGTATTGGTGGGTAAATGGTAAATCCCCCTCCCACCCCATATGACCAAGTGATGGCAAATCCCTGGATAAACAAGATAAAACTAGCGACCAGTCTAGAGTTTTTGCAAATGCAATTTTAATTAAAAAAATACAAATGTTTACTTGCTTTTAAGGCTTAAAAGGTTGCACACTGAAAGTTAYACATAAAAATAATCAGCCTAAAAAAACACTACATTAATAACCACCACTCCCCCTCCCCAGTGAATGTATAAGGTGTGGCTTGGTTTCCCTGTCTTATGCCACTCCACAATGTATCAAAGACACCTTTATCATCCAACACTGAACCTTGGGGTTGTGTTTTTCAAGTTTTGTGCTGTATTTTGGTATTTTAAAAAAATGTTAGTGTAAGCAAGACTTTTGGGAACTAATCGATTTTCTAATTTGAATTTTTTCTACTTTATTAAAATCATCGAGCTATCAATCAAGTCCAGTTAACAGTTCCCTGCTAGCAGAGTCTCCTTCTTTGGCAATTCTTGGCAAAGATAATATTTTTTCCCATTTTCTCTGCCAAGAATCGCCAGTGAGGGAGACTTGCTAGCAGGGAAAAGTAACAGTGCAACCAGTTTTTCTTAGATTGAGTCACTAAGCATGGATTTTGTTCATTCTTCCTTTGTACACTGAGGCGTAGATCTTGATATTTTTGATTTCCATGGGGTTCACTTCCAGTGGATCCTTCTCGAGGATTGTAAAGTTGGCAAGCTTTCCTTCTTCAATGGTTCCCATGATGTCATCAGTACCAAGGATTATGGCTGCATTCTTAGTTATTCCAAGCATTCCTTCGTAGCGAGTGATTGCTAGATCCTTTCTGAAGCAATTTTCTTCGGCACTGACCCTGTTTACAGCACTCCAGGCGAGAAGAAGAGGCTGTGACGGTGCCATCGTGAAATCAGAATGAAGAGCTGTGACCACTCCGTTATCAAAGAGCCATCGTAGTGGGGTCATGGCCTCCGCCCGGGCTTTACCAATGCCTTCTTTTTCACTGCTGTACTTATCAGCTAACGCAAAGAGGTAGTATGGAGCGGCCGACACCATCAAACCAAGCTCAGCTATTTTATCAGCTTGCTCTTTAGTGAAGTAGCCAGCGTGCTCGATTGTCGTCCTGTGATCCTTTCTAGGGTACTTCTTCTTCAGATGTTCCACGATTTCTAATACCCTTGCCATCCCAAGGTCACCATTGGTATGTACGTGGATTTGGAACCCTTTAGGCTTGGACCTCCAGTAGACTTCCATCAGTTTTGCCATCTCGTCTGGTTCAGTGATCCACTGACCAGAATGGCCATCAGGGTAGCCGTCTGCCATTTGCATCAGCTGAGAATAGAACGCCCCGTCTAAGAGCCCCTTTACGTGGTCATCGTATACAATCAATTGATCATCACTGAATTCTTTTGCTAGATCCTGGATGAGGTTTTTAGCTATCTCATGATCTTCATTTGCGATCTTGCCGAAGTTCCTCGCACTACAAACGCAATAGGTCGAGAAGAAGACATCCTTTGACTTCAGATTCTTGGCAGCCATGCTTTTCTCCAGGTCCAGATCAAGTATAGGAAATTCCAAATCCGCTACAGTGGTGATTCCATTGTAATGGACAACCTGGACCAGATCTTTGTAGCCTTCTTCCATTAGAGGGAAAACGTGGTCTTTGAACGATGTTGTGCTCAGAAGGTCATCCAAACCCATCTCGAAGAAGTGGCCATTTTCCCAATCAACTTGAGGATTTTTCTTCAGCTCGTCCAAGTCGTCGTACTTGAGCTGCTCAAGAACTGAGGTGCCAAGGTACGCTTCATGGAAACTACGGTGCCACACAACAAGAGGCACTGTAGTGGCTAGTTGGTCTATTACGGATTTGGACATCGTGCCATGGAAAGATGGATGATAGCCCCAAGTTATCACGAAATCTTTACTTGGACTGATATTTCGCTTCGCGATCAGCTTGGTCAACCTGGCACGATATTCCTTTTCGGTTCGTACTCCAGAATACACGCCGCTCGGAAGATTCCAGTCAAACGGGGTGATGAAATCCATCTTGAGAATCAAGCTCGCCATGGAAGGGTGAAGGTGAGGATCAATGTGCCCTGGCATCATTGTTCGTCCTTCGAGGTTCACCTCGTTTACTCCACGAAACAATTTTTTCGCCTCGGTCAGACTTCCTGCAAATGCGATCTTTCCATCCATTTCTACCACAGCCTCGACGTATTGGACTGTTTCCTTCGTCTCTCCAACCATAGTAAGAATTCGACCGCCATAATAAAGCGACATTTTGATCTCGAATAGTTCACAATGCTTTCGCTAGGACGCCGTTTACACAATGAATGTTTAGAGATGAACCAGTGTCGACCTTTATATGATGAACATGGGCGGACTTAGAGGCGAAAATAGCGTTTCTGGAACTAAAACGTGGCCAGTATGCCCTATATCTCCGCTGGCTTCGTTTTGCATGGTCAAGGGTCAGTGGTGAGATTCCACTCTAGCTAGGGAAGCATTATTGTCACCACGTAGACACAGATCGAGGAATTTATATCATTTTGACGGAATTTTCAAACCCAATCTCTCTGACGATTTTAGAAAGAGCTGGAGCTGGAGTTAGTGCCTCATTGCACTTGTGCATGAAATGAGTTGAACGCGGAATTCCATTTAACAGACACTGCACGTGTCGTTGTTATGAAACTGCTTGCATGAGAGTAGCGTAGATTCCTTGCGTTCTTTCTTAGCTAACCTAGCGGGGTCAGACAAATTAAATGTTTTTTTTTTTTTTTTACGACCAACGCGAATTAAAGAGTGGCAGATGCCATTAAAGAATCCTACTTCAAGCAAGCATGGCGGTGACTAGTGACTGGCGCCTAACTGTGGAAACGTGAAAATACGCACTTCCAGCAGCTTTTTGGTCGAGACAATCGAGATGATCTATTTAGGTGGTCCGTAGTTCCTTTGCAGGGATTTTTATTATTCTAAAGGAATTTTCAAAGAAAACTCGCAGACGACTTTCGAAAAAGCTGGAGATAGTAGTGTGCCGTATTGCAAATGTACGGAGCCTTTTTAGTGCAATGGTACTCCACATTTTTTACCGGCAACCGTTTGGCCACGTTCACTTTTTCAGTCTGGCCTAAGCTAAAAAGGTCTATTGTGTCTATCGAACTGAATGTAATTTGCTAGTGTCYGAACTTTACTTATGATATTTTAATGTTCCCGCTGCTGAGTATTTTTTTGAAAATTGTAAAAAATGGTCAGAATGTTACTCTAATCAGGCACGGATCCAGGATTTTTTCAAAGGGGGGGTTGTAGCATTGCAAACATGCACTTTGAGCACCCGACTTTTTCATTGTCAAAAAAAGATTAATAAAAGAAAGAAAAATGAAAAGCAATTAAAGATATAATCGCCATTGTACTTCATTTTGCAATTTTTCAAAGGCCAACTTACTAACCRTTTGAGTAAAAAATACAATACAGTTAATCTGAGAAAAAATGTTAGCCAATCAGAATCGAGAACCTTGCAAAACTGAGGTGTCTTATCTTCTGGATATTATG
>NW_022261458.1:78440-94513 GCF_009602425.1 Actinia tenebrosa | reverse complement strand
AAAACAAAACAAAACAAAACAAAACAAAACAAAACAAAAACGAAAACAAAACAAAAAGGTTTTCTACTTTCAAATGTAGATCTAAAAGCCAATCTACTTACGCCTTATTCCATAACCCACTGGAACCGAACGAGCTGACAGCACCCAGCCCAAGATAGGTGTTACCATTGACATCAACCTTATTCCATCCTGAAAAACTACCCGTGTATTTTCGTCCATCTACAGTCATCTGGACTTCGTTACCAGTCCGAGCGATTTGGACCTGCACAGGCCTATTGAGACTAAGCTGGTCTGACGCTAATGTAAACGTTGACTTGCCAGCGTTTACTCTGCGAAAAAGATAGAAAAGACAAACCTTTTAGGGCCATGCTGAATAGACCTCGCCCGAATTCGCTTGGGTGACCACGAAATAATGGTTTGAAGTCGAGACTTAATGATATAAGAAACGATACAGACAGTAATTCACGACGTTTCGAGGTCATGCTGACCTTATTATCAAGTGTGTTTAATGGAACTAAATCTTGACTATTCATAAACTAAATGAAATTTGCATTTTACAAAAAAATGTTGGCCATGAGGGAATCAGACTGAACATTAAGTGATGGCTTTTTTGATTGAATAAAAAGCATTTTTTAAACAAGGCATTCGAACTTGCTCGTGCATTTCTTAATCACATTAACGTTAGATGACAAGTCCCCAGGGGTGGTACCATGATCGTTTTTGTAATGTTTATATGGAGACTTGATTCTTTTATTTATCGCACCCAACCTCGACTTAAAACCATTGTTTTGTGATCAGTCGAGGGAATGCGGCAGAGGTTTATTACGCGCGACATGCATGGCAGCCGTGACAGACGAAGTAAGCGTGAGATGTAAGACAGGTGTGATAGGTGGAAGGCGCGTAGAGGACGGTCGTATCAAGCTAAGTAATAGTGACGGACGCGCAAGGCAAGGCAGATGTGACAAGCAATGCAGTCGTGAAAAACAAGGCAATCTTGATGAGCAAGGAAATTGTGACAGGCGCGAACGGAAAGGCAATCATGACAAGAGGGAATCATGACAAATAAGGCAATCATGACAAGTAAGGCAATCATGAGGAGCGAAGCAATTAATATTGTGACAGCCAAGGCAATCGTGACAGGCAGGGCAATCATGACAAGCGATGTATTCGCGACAGGCAAGGCAATCATGATAAGCGAGGCAGTCGTGACAAGCGATCGAGACAATCATGACAAGCGAAGCAGTCGTGACAGTTATTGGACAAGTGTGACAAAAGAGACCCAAAAGAGAAAGAAAAAGCTTTAGATTAAGAGAAGATTAATTTCTCTTCGTTTAACCCAATCTCGTGACCAGAGCCTGTGTTTCTTCTGGCCTGCAGYGAAGAACGAGGGCTGTGGCATAATCCATTTTTTGGTGCATGCGCAATTTTCGAAAAAGATATATATAACCGATCGAAATAATCAAATTAAAAACTGAATCACAGCAAAAATCGAAGTAAAAATCAAAGTAAAGATTATAGGAAAAATTAGATATCGGGAAAATATTTTTAATTTTTGGCAAGTCTTTGAACGCATGCGCTCTTGAACCGGAAGTCCAAGAAATCCTGGTCTAGAAAAATGTATTATGCCAGAGCCCTCGTTCTTCGCTGCAGGCCAGAAGAAACGCAGGCTCTGGGTACGAGATTGCGTTTAACCAAAACTTGTATCACAAATAAAGAGGAATGTAAGGAATCTCGCTGCGTCAGTAATATCATGGCGTTTTAGCCATTTTGAGATTGTGGGGAAAAAATGGGTCGAGTTGCATGTCATTGCAGTGTAATGTGGGACTGTTTTAGGGGACACATTTCCAAGATGGCGTCTATTTAGTCCACTAAGAAATTCCCACAATGCACTAAGATACCAATTCAAACCTACTCATACCAATTCATGGCTATTAGAACAAATCAAGCTTTAACTAAAGTCTAACTATTGTATAGAAAATTTAAAGTTTAACTGTGATAGATGTGTGCTCCATATACCTGTACTCAAGTTTTCCATTCCTCATCGCCAGAGAAAAGAAGTCATTTCCTTGATTTGATCCACTGTAAAGTATTACTCCGTTGTTGGCTTCTGGTTTAARGGAGAATGAGAACCCTTCTCCAAATGTAGTTCCCTTCGGAAGCAAATTCCGGTCTCTAACACCCTTCAGCCGTAGGAAAGGCCTCAAGACTATGTAGGAATTTGCTGACAAATACGGGACTTCAGCTAAAAATGACATTRAAAACGTTATAAATAGCGGATAAATGGCTAAAACACATCCACGTGAAAGAGGAGGTTGAAACGTGTAACAGAATTACCATGCTCTGAAATATTCAGATATGCAAATTAGGAGTTTTTTTACCATATTTGGAATTTTACGCTTGATTCAAGATGGTCGTTTCTCTCAAATGTCAAATCTCGCTGAATTTCCTGACTTTCAGAGGGGATTTAYTGAATCTTTCAATCAAACAATTCGTTACACGTTTCAACCTTCTTATAAYTTAATGAAGAGACGTCATATACTGGTTTTCTCCAAATCTTGGTCTACTAATAGAAGTTTGTGTGTGGAGTGTTTTTGTAAGCCAATATTTTAGCCCTATTCTGACTTTGATGAGCCCAGATAAAGCACAGTTCTGGACCAATTAGAGCGCGTGAAATGAGAGAGAGAAAAAATATGCAATCAAGAGCATACTACGTACATCTTCGTTCACAGCGAAGTCCAATGAATCCACTTTTGCAGATACAAGACGCCGTCCCATTTAAAAGTCTACATCTACCTGCGTTTAAGCAGGTCTTCATGAAGCAAGCATTACTAGAACACCTCTGGACGATATTCTYTTGGACTTTTGCTCCAAGCCCTTGCATTCTTGGAGGAGTACTAACATCAACGATTTGGTTTTCGAGTTTGAGGTTTCGTATACATCCAAGGAATCCTGCTTTAGTCTGCATCTTATTGAGCAATCTGTTGATAAATACAAGTTACTGAGGGAAAGTCCATTAATTATGCCGAGGTTGGAGGAGAGGATGAAGATTTCTCCTCAAAAACCTTTTCTTTTTATAGGCCTCCTCGTTTAGGACTTAACTTAATTTTTGAAGCCCCCCTCCCAAAACAACCGATGAAAATGTTCAAAATCAAATTGAGGGTTGTATCGTCGTGTACGGGAATTGTCAGGGGAATTCTATTCAAATTCAAATTTCAAGTAATCGGCTAGTAATCGTACCCTACGATAGCATAAATTAAACTATAATAAATATTTATGTGCACGCGCTGATGATACATCGTTTAAATATGACTAAAAAATGAAACCACCCAACCGAATTCACTTCGTGGTCTAGGGGTTAGGTTTAGGGTTAGGGTTAGGGTTGGCATTGTAGTAGTTCTTTGGTGCCGAAGGTACCGAGTTCGATTCTTGGTGTCTTCACTTAATTTTTTTCTAAGTGAGGAGAACSAAAATTTCTAAGTCCCACTCGTGTGTTCGGAAACCTATGACGCACTTCGTTAATCCGTACACGACGATAGTACCAAATTGAGAGCCCCCCTTGTATGCATGACAAAAATTTAGAGCCCCCTTTCATGACTAAAAAAAGATTTCGATCCCTACCCCTCACAGCAATGTTTTTTTTTTCTCGCAACGACTTCAGATCCCAAAGAAACATTTTCGGCCTGAATTGGATTGCCAACCGCTCCATAACAAATCTATTTTTTATCAGACCTTTTTTGGCCTTTTCGGACTCCAGAACAGCCATTTTTCTAAGAAACTTCTTTTTGCTTTAGTTGCTTACTTTTTAGGAATATCGAGGCTTCCAACACCACCGATGTAGTAACCAGAGTCAAGATTGAGGCTTGTGAGCCCAGCTTGTGCAGATCCTCTAACTACATCACCGTTAAGATCAAGGGTGGCAGCAATACCGTTTCGAGTTATCCGTAACTGGTTCCACTGATTCATGTTAATATTCTTCGAGCTCACTATCTCGACTGGGCCTTTGCCAAGGTTATAGCTGTGGAAAAATGAAAATCATTTATAAATAACTAGCTGAGTTCTAACGCGCGCTCTGATTGGTCCAAATGCTATTTTAGATGAGAGTATCAACAATAGACCCATTGCATCAGCACGTCGGAATGCAGCTCAATTTGGAGGACAAAACAATAGGTTTCCAATTTTCAGGAGATTGGAATTCTTCTCATTTGTCCTCCAAATTGAGGTGCATTCCGACGTGTCACATGACACGGAATTTTTTTCTAAGCAAGGACGCTCTGAATYTGATCTTTCTTAAATTTGCCGTTTTATATTGATCTAAAAGAGTTAGGATGAGAGAACACGAGAGAAGCCGAAAACCACTCTGCCTGATATCGTTGTTTCCTACGCTTCTCTCTTGTTATGTCAGCATCCCACATGTTTAGATAAGCTAGAGTATCATATCTAAAACGAACAACTGTTTATAGGGATATTTGATTCGAGAACAAGGCGAAATACTCCAGTTTCAAAGTCTCTGGTGCTCAGGGTCAGCGTCGATTTTGTGTAGAATATTCATGTCTTCCAGTGAAGGTCCGTGGAAGGTGTTTGTATTGTTGAAGTTGTGCATTCTTTACTTTACAGTTGGTATTTGCGAATACTTAGACAATGATTCGAGGCTAGCCCYGAGTATATGAGTCTGTAATCAAAGAACACAGGGGCAATTTGTAACTCGAAAACGTTCTTCTTGAGAAGAAAAATTTTCAGTGTAGCTTAGATGCTTTTTAAAATGAACACTATTAATTTTACCTTAAGGCAACTTCTCCTCTTCGTAGGACAAGGTAAATGTAATCGTACTTTCCTCTACTGTCGGGTGTTTGTGTGGCGTACAAAAGAACACCGCTCTGGCTTATAGGTCTAAAGTCCATCGAGATGTAAGTTGTTGTGGGAAGCCCAGGGAACGTACTGTAGTAAAGATAGCCTACTCTAGTTGGACCAAAACCAACGGAATCTCCTGATAATATAATGTTATGATGAAAAAAAAAAAAAAAAAAAAAAAAAACGATGTTAGGAATGAATTGGAATAAGCCGTTTGCATGATGGCGTGATTTTGCTAAGATGCATGTATGGTGGGATAAGTAAATGGGAAGATGGAAAAAATATAGGCCGATCTTTGTTTACGTTTTTTCCTCATTAGCATTAAAAAAATTCAAGCTACAAGCAAACCGACTCCAGAAATCGAAAGAGAATGTCTTATTTTAGTAACTACTGAAAATTTGAGAGTAATATGTTCAATATTTTGGAAGTAAAAGTTTTTTGAAAGCGGTATGATTTACAAAGAAATGTATGGTCGTGTGGCAAGACTTGTAGCTCATGGTTTGCTTGTAGCTTGAAATCTTTTTATGCTAATGAGGAAAAATCGTAAACAAAGATCGGCCTATAGATGGATGGATGGAAAGGAAGAAAAATCTAAATGTCTGGGCGGATGCTTTTGGTTGAAGGAGGAATATAAATGTGTACTAAAAGAAGAATTGGATTAAATAAATGGAAAAAAGATAGAACGATGGATGAAAAAGATTGATGGGGTATATGGATAAAGGGGATTGAATAGATAAAAGGATGGATGTAGATATTTCTATTAAGACCATAATGAATGAAGCCAGACGTCTAAAATATGTGATGGTCGTGTTTCGAAGACCTTTTCTTCCTGTACAAGGTGTTGCCATCCGGTCTTTGTTTCTTCATACAGTGATCATCACGCTCGGCAAAAACACGTCAAATCTCTAGCTATGGTTCAAATAACTTTTCAATCTCAATTCTAACGTTTTTGAAATGCAGTCATAATAACAGGTCTTCTTCTTTTCTTCTTCACAATCGCAGGTTTTCACTTTTTCTGGTCTTCAATTTTGGCGGGAAGAGGTCACGAACAAAGCAATTACAAAGAAATTTTCAAGTGATCCAAATTTTATTTCTAGCCTCCGTTGCAGACGAATTATGTGGTTCCCTTCCCTCTCACAACAGGGAAGCAAACCACATGAAAGTCTGCAACGGAGGCTATTCTAAACTTCGAGGTGCATACTTATTTTGGAAAGTGAATTACGTCATTCTGTTTTATTTTTAGTATCGAGATTTTCGAACCATTTTACGACCCAGAGGTAATAGAGAAGTAAGGTAAAGAGAAAACAAGGATAGAAAAGAAAAGAACACTTACCAGATATGTTAGTATTAGATGAATAGAGGTTAGTAGATCTATGGAGTAAGGCATTGGAAATAGAGAGGTGTAAAGAGCGCTTGAATTGACGATGCTTGTTCTGTTGACCACAAGAACCATCAGAACATTCTAGATGAAGATCCAAAAGAGATAGTGAAAAAAGGATCAAACAAACAAGACTGATCGATGAGAAGAAACATAAGGGTGCTTATATGCTACAAGGAATGTACCATAATACAGATCCTCGACACTAGACAGAATTTCTGGTAATAAAAGATGCAGTCCAGCTGATGCATAATTTTTGCGAGAGAAAAAATCCGAAAAACGTATTGAAGTAAAATAATGGATATGCGATCGATTTCGAAAGCTCTTACCGCACTGTCCTCTGTGCTTCACAACGATACGTCTCTTAATCCTACAGGACTCTTTCTGCAGAGTGCACTCATTAGGATAAGTAAGGTCATTACTTCCACAAACAGGATTGAAGGATAATGGACACTCTTGAGGACAAACACACTCGAGACTTCCATCTAGTTTAGCTTTACAGGTTGAATAGTAGTCACATTTAAGAAGAGCACAAGGAGCTGAGGGGAAATAAAGTCGAACAGAAAGGTGACAATTATAGGGAAAAAAACAAAGGGCATAGTCCATATGAAAAACGTCGTATCCCTTGAGATACCCTGTTAGTTCATCATTTATGGAAGACAACAATGCTTTCATTAGAAAGAGTATAGAGTATAGAGTATAACGAAATTAGKGATGTTCCAAAATTTGAGTGTAGTAATATTAAACGATAAAAAGCTACAGCTGTTAGAGACAAGAGACAAGATAAAGAGAAAACATGTCTAGTAATAGTAAAAAGGTTTACTCAAGAAAATGTGAAAATAAAGTCAAACAAATGCTTAAAGCCAAATCAAGAATGGGACACTAATAGTATGTTGGACTCCGACGAAGGACTAGCGTCCGAAACGTCAGTATTAGTGCAAGATTTTCCTACAAGAGCTGATAAACATCAAGAGAATATTATCATGTCCTTGGCGGCTTCGTATTCAAGTCCAATGTGTTAATCATAGGGCAACTATGGGGGTCCCAGGACAATAATTTTCTAAGGGAGCTAGCTCTACAAGAGCTCAGATTATAATACATTCATATCAGACTTGAACTAACTTACTGCAAGCCCCTTTCTGCAGCATCACGAGGTCTTGTCGCTTTTTACAAGCCTCTGATCTCAGAAGGCATTCATTAATGTAAGTGCGTCCATCGCTGCCACAGACCGGTTCAAATAACAGAGCACAAAGTTGTTGACACACGCAGACCGCCTGACCATTTTCTTTCTCGATGCATTTAGAGTAGAACCCACACTTAGTCGAAGAACAACCAACATCTTTTCACAAAACAGGAGAGTTGAATTCAAGAGGAGGTCGTATGAAGAATGAAAAAAAAAATTAGTTATTATATTAAAACTGTATCGGAAATTTTGCGATTGTACGTCATGTCATCGCCGCCATCGATTTAACTCTCTCGGGAATTATTACAAACAAACCATCACTAGTTAACCTAGTTATAATATTGTGTTAGAATTAGGATGAGGTTGGGAAAGAGGATCACGAGGATCTCTTTAGAACTAAAAATAATGATGGAAACAACGATGGCAGTCGTTTGAACCAAAGCAGAAACAAGAAAGAGACAATTGAAAAGCGATAGCTAATAAATCTTTGGAGAAAATGAAAAAAATATTAAAGTGGAATATGGTGAAAATAGCAAAATGGGGTAATGGAAAACGGAGACTGGAAGTCTGCTCTAAGTGCTGAGGTAAATCGCAGTGGTCTCTAGACGTACCAAAGAACACAGCAGTGGTTTGAGAAACACAAAGAGAATAAAGATATAGAATAGAACTTACAACATCGGCCTTTGAAAGACACAGTGAGCTTAATTTTCGATTTGCAGGCATCGGCTGTCAGCGAACACAAGTTGATGTATGTCTTTCTATTGCTTCCACACACAGGGTCGTAAGTAAGAGGGCACTTTTCAGGGCAGGTGCATACTTGTAAGCCGTCTTCACGGACCTCGCATCGAGAACCATATTGACAGTTGGTGTCTGGACAAGCTTAACGAAAAAGGACTAATGAGGAAAAATGGAAAAATGATGACAATGCTGTCAGGCATGGAAAAAAAATGAAATTTGATGATGCCTAATGAAAAGGATTGAGCACTTTAGAAATTTTATTTAACAATGTTTTTCTTAGAGTCAGTGTGAGAAAATAAAAGAGCCCTAAATGAGAAAGAATGAGAATTTGTTAGAGAATGCAAGTCAAAGAGCCGTCCATTACTATACATCATTGTAGGGTGGGAAATCTTGATAAGAAAAGGCATTTCCACCCTAGAACTACCAGGGGAAAAAAAAAGAGCTGCCAAATAAATCAAACTGACACCAAGCTAGTGAAAACAGTAAATATCGAATCGTTTGTCAAATGTGGATGAATTGTGATTAAAATTCAACTTACAACATCTTCCACGGTAAACTACAGTTATTGTAGTTCCAGCCAGACAGGCTTTTCGTAAGAGAAGACATTCACTGAAGTAGGACAAGCCGTCATTACCACATACTGGTTCGTACCGAAGGTTACAGGTTGGGCAGACGCAAGAGGCGGTCTTGTTAGCGTGACGAACACAGGTAGAGCCGTATTGACATTTAAGCGCGTCACAAGGGTCTAATAAGTGATAGCAAGAGTAGAGGTTTTAAGAGAAACATGGCATAGGAAGTACGTAGCCAAGTTTGTGAAGCTTAAGTTATTGGATGCTATCACATTACTTCTCATCAATACCAGTGTCGTCTTTGGCCATCGGCATTATCGATACCATTAGATTATCAATGTGATGACCATCATGAATACTATTACCATCATCACCACCACCACCACCGCCATCACCACTTTCAACAACAACACCACTACCAACAACAACACCACCAACATTGCTATCATTGTCATCATCACCGTCGTTATTGATGACATTAGATTATCAATATGATCACCATCATGAATACTATCATCATCATCACCACCATCACCACTATCAACAACTCCAACATTGCTATCATTGTCATCATCACCGTTGTTATTGATGACATTAGATTATCGATATGATCACCATCATAAAAACTATTACCATCACCAACAACAGCAACACCATTTCTATTATTGCCATCGTTATTGATAAAACCTTACCATGAAAATTATTTTAACATCACAACCACTCACACAAAAAAAAGCATTGCTATCATTGTCATTATTACCATCATTATTGATGATATTAGAGTATCAATTAGATCAATATTATAGAACAAAAGCGAGAATTACCCTCATACCATAACACTTTCCCTGATGAAGAACTCCAAGATTACTCTTCATTTCACAAGCTTCTTTTCTCAAATTGCACTCGTTCAAGTAGGTTTTGCCATTACTGCCACAAACAGTGATGTTAGAAGGAGGACAGTATAACGGGCAGGTGCACTGGTCAGACAGACAGACGGAAAATGGTGGGCAGCTTTTACTGCCACAAGCAACGTTGTCTAGGAGGAATGTTTAAAAAGAGATTTTACAGCGAGATAGAAGAAACTAGAGAAGTAGTTAAAGAAAAGTGCGTAGAAAATTAATTTTGTTATATAAATTTACAATTTTAGAAGTAAATTTAAGAAGTAAATTAAAAACAAGCTGTACGAAAGAAATTAAACAAAGATCCAGACTAAAAGGAATAACTCAGAAAAACTTACTACTGCAATCAAATATTGAGTTTTAGTAATGAAACATAACAAAATAGGTAATTTTTACTAAGAACACAAGTTGTAATTTGGAAAGAGAGAWAATTAATTAACAACGACAATTCAAACAAACCAAGAAAAGAAGGAACGAAGAAGAGTCCTTGGTAAGGTAATTTTTGTACAAGAAAGTTTACGAGGTCAGATAACAAGAAAAAGAGTGGAACGAAAACTATAAACATCTCTAACTTTTTTCGATTCAAAATCGTAGCTCTGCTCATGTTGTTTTAACTAAAAAAACAAAAAAAAAACAAAAACAAAAAAACAAAAACAAAAAAAAAACAACACAAAAACAAAAAAAAAACAACAAAAAAACAAGAAAACTCAGAAAACATCGCATTTGAAGAAATCTATGGCACGACCATCCTACCACAAACTCCATCATGTGCAACTGTGATATTTTGATTCGTAGTACATGACTCCAGTTGAAGAGCACAGACACTGAGGTACGTTTTGCCATTCGTTCCACACACAAAGTTGTAGCTGAGCTGACACTCAGATGCGCAAACACAAGTTGGTTTGTTGTTGGAAAGGAGTTTGCATTTTGCATAGGGAGGACATCTCTTGGCAAGACAAGGGTCTGGCACTTGTTGGGGAAGGAAAAGAAAATGGAAAAGAAAGAAAAGTTCAGGAAATTAAGAACAAAAACACAAGTTGGTTTGATTTTAGGACGGAGTTTGCATTTTGCGACATCTTTTGGCAAGATAAGGGTGAAAACGGGAAAGAAAAAAAACAAAAGAAGAGAAAATCAAAACAAAAAGAAACGTTAGTATTTCTCTAGGAAGAAATTGGCGTAGCTTGTAAACAAAGTTAAAATAAAGGAAAAAAGAAAAGTTGGAAAACTAATAAAAACGGCATACGAAGACAGCAGATTTCAAGGCGAAGGTCCAAGTTTGTAAAAAAAAAAAAGAAAAAAAAAAAAAAAGGAGAAAAGATGTCTTTTAGCTGTAAAAAATTATAGTCCAAGTAAGTATTTCAAATCAGAACTTACGACACTCTCCACTATAAGCCACAGACAGATCACTGTTATCTTGGCAGGATTTCAACTTCAGAAGGCAAGTATTGACGTACGTTTCGCCATCTGTGCCGCAAACGGGATCGTACTTCAGCGGACACTTTGAAGAGCATGCGCAGCTCGCAGTCCCATTAAGGTGATTAACACAAGAAGCATATTGATGGCACTTAATACGGCTACAKACGTCTAAATTGAAAGAGTTAGAAGCTGATAGGTAAGACATGTAGTCTGCAAAGAAGAGATAGACAGACAGACAGACATACGGACCTACAGACGGACAATAGCAGACTAGACAGACCCAGACCTCGGAGATATATCAGACAAACAGACTAAACAGACAGACCGACAAGATAGACAGTAAGACCGATAGAGAAACAAATCAGATAAAAAGAAGTAGTTTAAGGTCTAATTGACGTATAGATTTAAAAGTTCATGACAGACAGATCTTTATCCAGGCATTTTATTAGATAAAAACTTACCACATTCCCCTTTGAAAAGCACTGTAATATTTTGTCTCTCTCGACAGGCTTGCGCCTTCATTGCGCATTCACTCGAGTAAGTCTTTCTGTCGGAGCCACAGACAGACGCGTTTGTCTGGTCTACGGGACATTCAGTCAAACAGATACACAAACCCGTCCCGTCAGACTGCGGGAAACACTTGGAATAGTATTGACATGTCACAGTAGAACAAGGTGCTGGGAGTAGACGAATGGAACATACAAAGATATAAGATACGAAGGAAAGGAAAAGTCAAGAGAAATTCAAATAAAATAAGCTAGAAAATACGGAAAAGGAAATGAAGAAAAAAAAACCTTTGGGAATATTAAGAATGGAAAGTAAAATCGTCCTTGTTTTGCGAAGGCAAAAAGCCTGTGGCCCTTGAATTCCTCCATGATTGAATTGGCATTTACAGGATGATCGAATTGGTAAGTTAGAAATTCTAACAAGAAAACTAACTATCTTTCTAACAAGAAAGATATTTAGAAGAACTGCAGAAAACAAGGAAATATGTCTTGAAATAAGTTGAGAAAAGGATGGACTTATTCAAAGGTATAGTTAAAAATGCATAAAAAAGTCTGCTTTTTTTCCTTCAAGGCATTGTCAAGAGTGCTGTTACAGTTTATGGAAACTAGAATAGCATCAGAGAATTGTAGTCTCTTAGACCAAGCTTCTTTAAAGACTGACCATAACATGTACTTACTACAAAATCCATTGTGCAATAAAGAAACACTCCCATTTGATTGACAGGAAGCCTGTTCGAAGGCACATTTATTGGGGTATGTTTTACCATTGCTTCCACAGACTGGTTTATAATCCAAAGGGCATGACTTGCTGCACGTACACTCAGCTCGTAGGTCGTCGTTGAGAATGCATTTTGAGTAGAGTGGACAGCTCATGTATGTGCAAGGATGGACTATTTAGGTAAAGGTAATAGATATAGGCAGAAATATTGAATAAGGGTTAAGCATTATTATCACAACGTATGGCAAACGGGAAGGCTAGAATGGCTAGAGAGCTAGAGTGCTGTTTCTAATACAAATTAYATATAAGAACAAAATATAGAAGTACTAAGAGCGACAGTGAGTCAGGCAAATGAAAAAAGACAGACAGACTGGCAGGCAGAATGACAGAAAGATAGATAGACTGATGGATAGAAGAATAGATTTAATATGAAGAAACAGAAAAGACCTCCAAGAAAGAAGATAAAAATAGAAACACTTTGGTTCTCTTTTCCAAAAAAAAACTTTCCAAATTTTGTATTTTCATCACATCAGTAGCATGATGTCTTCCACCAACTAAAGGATCAAGCGAATTATGAAATAATCTATTTGGAAGCCAAATCTTGAATCCATCCAGTCATGAAAACTTTGGCATGATAATTTTGGCGGGAACCGAATCACGATAAAAAGTCTTGACCATCCTTCGGTCGGCAGCCAGGCATCTCCAGTCATTAATCGTCCACCTGTTTTTCTTGCACATCACAGTAAAGTTTTAAAAAATCCGATTGTTTTGCGTGGTATGTCGTCCTATTTACCATGGCTCTCGACCAATCAAGAAAGCGAGAAAATTTAAAGTTGAGGTAAAAAAAATCTTTTTTACAACAAGTGACACTTTCACTTACCTCGTGCTGTGGATCATCAGCGTCGACGCATCGAGGAGGGAAAATAAGAAAGAAAAAATGTTTAGCTCAAGACTTGGGAAAAATATATTCTAATTCGTGACACTATGACTAAGATCAAACGTCGAACTTCACATGAGCCGAACCTAATGACATCAAAGAAGACCGCCTCGTTAATCTTTGTATTAGTTAGGATCAGTTCATGTGAAGTTCTACGTTTGACCTGAGCCTAAGTAAAAGAACTAAAGGACCTTCCGTTATGAGTCAAAATTTACTAATAAACTATGAAAGATAATTGCATGACTTTTGCGTGACCTTCTATGACCGTGTGAGCTATAAAGCATGCGTTATGGGTATATTGGAGGCGTATGCGCAACGCGGAAGTTTAGTATTGGCAACAAGTACAGATACTGTTTTGTCCCAATAATTTTGATCTGAGTTATAGAGCATGCGCCATAAACGTGTTTGGAGCGCCTGCGCAACACGGAAGTATCGTGTTTGCAAGATCGACGAAACAAATACAGATCTAGCGCTACGTTTATGATTCTGCTGTCAGACCTATAGCGCCAGTCAGAACTATAGCGCATGCGCCATAAATATGCGTGACGAGCATGCGCAACAAGTTAGCCTCGTGTACTAAGGTTGATATGATCTTATAAAAACATACAATAAAGCTGAAAAAAGAAGTGTACAAAGGGTGCAAAAAATRCTGATCAGACTTACCACACAGTCCCTTGTATCTGACTGTAATTGATATTTGCAGGTTGCACGAGCGGACTTGCAGTTCGCATTGGTTTCTGTAATCTTTGTTATCCGACCCACACACTGGTTCCAAGACACTTTTACACGAAGCAGAGGTTGGGCAGTTACACTGAGCTTTACCATTGACCATAGAACATGTAGAGTAGTATTGGCAGTTCTTGATCTTGCACGTTTCTAGTTATAAAGAAATTATTTCTTTTTAGATTGTTGTAAAGTGTTTTCAAATATTTGGCTTTTAGTCGTAGTTAGCCTTATCGCGGGTTCGATTGCCGGCTGAGCAACATGTGTGAGCTGATCTGTTCTCAGTCCGTTGCCACTAGGGTTTTTTCCGGGTTCTCCGGTTTTCCTCCCCGTAAAAATTAACACGAGAGACACGAGGGGTGGATCCAGAATTTTTCTAGGGGATCGAGGGTGCACCATCCGGGCATTTTGTTTTAGAAGTGGGTGCGGCCTTTGCTCACAAACTCAAACACCAATAATACAGTAGATATCAACACCACTCCCCTAATTCCACCCCTGAGAGTTGACTGTCGTGTGTTGTAAATGGATAATTCACTGTAGTGGTAGGTCGTGTGGAGCGAACCTCAAGGAAGATCCCTTTACGAGGAGTAATGGTTATAAAATATAAGATTTCTTTAAACGCGGGCTACGTTTAACTAATGCTAATCCACCTACCGCATCGTCCTCTTCGAACAACCTTCAGTGCCTGGTTGGTCTTGCATGCGTCCACTCTCATATGGCATTGACTGGTATAGGTCTTCTGATTACTGGCGCAAATCTCTCCCTTGAACACAGCGCATTCACTCAGCGATGGACAGACGCACTGCGCTGTTCCGTATATTGTTGTAATACACTTGGCGTGTATGCGATGGCACTGCGCGAAGGCACAKGCAGCTAACAGAATATAATGAAACGAGAAAGTAAGCTTTGCTTGATTGCAATAATAATAATAATAATGATAATATTAAAAATGTTTATTTTCGAAGCAAGGGACTGGGTCCAAGTTTGAAAAAACCAAGTCAGTAAACGTTACCCCATCACAAAATAGAACAGCATACTATGAGCTTGTTGACAAAGTTTCAGGATGTTTGGTCGAGAAAGTAAGCTTTGATTGATTGTAATAATAATAATGATAATTATAAAAATCAATTGTAACGTTTTTCATTTCCCTGAGGATGGCCGAGTAGGCCAAAAGCTCGGATCATATTTATTAAAATTTATGGTTGATAAAACGAACTATTATGAATAATAAAAATGTTTATTTTCGGAGAAAGGGACTGGGTCCAAGTTTGAAAAACCAAGTCAGTAAACGTTTCAGAAAACGCAACCTCATCACTAGAAAGAACAGCATACGCGCGATTAGCCTGTTGACAAAGTTTCAGGATGTTTGGCCTTAAAGAAACATTATGCTTGAATGTTATGAGCATTCAAACCCTGCCAAAATTACTAAAAAAAAGTATGGTTTCCAGCCACGTCAACTGAAACCCAGACGTTTTAGATTCATTTGCATACGGACTTAGAGCATGCGCAGAAGAATTTCTCTCGTGTCCGCAGTTGCGTAAGTGGCAGTACACATACTAACAGGCTATGCTATTTTTTTTAAAGAAATCACTACGAATTATGATTTACTCACCGCAATACCCAACATTTTTGACTCTAACGAACTTCTTCTTCGGGCAGTTCAAGGCGATCATGTAACACTTATTCCTATAGGACACACGGTCATTACCACAGACGGGGGTATTTTGTTCAGGGCAATCTTCGAGTCGAGGACATTGGCATACGGGTCTTCCAGTGGATGCGTCACATCGCCCGTTGTATGGACAGTGGGTAAGAGAGCAAGGACTATTGATTTGACCTGAATTTGAAACATGAAAATAACAGAACAAACTTATTCATTGCAAACACTACCTGTCAGAGTTGAAATGTAATTTAAACCACGATGAGTATTGGGGCTTCAAAAGGTATTCGGGCTGAAGGGTGTTCTGGATAGTGGATATCCTGGGCATTTTTATAGTTTTAACATTAGTTTGCTTTCTATGTATTGTTTACATATATATATATATATATTTGTTTGAGAAGAAAAAGTCAAGACAACATTTTTCCCGACAAGCCTGTTTCGTGAATTGCTTCACTCTTCAGGGGATTTAATGATAAGAATATTCGTTACTATCATTTA
>NW_022261458.1:32918-70043 GCF_009602425.1 Actinia tenebrosa | reverse complement strand
TCCACTGTTTTCCCATTTCAGATCATTTTATAGTGTATCGGCTGTGCATGAGATGGCACATGAATATGGATACAACTTAAACAAAGAATGTTATTCTCGAAAGAATGACATGTGGTCTAAAAAAGACAAAACATTAAGCAAGCCCAAGTGGATTTGGTCCAAGCAGATATCGACGCCCAACAATGCATTTCGTTAAGGTCAAGTGTGTAAAAATACCATTATTTCTTAGTCCAACATAGACATTTAAAGTCCCTATGGCACCTTATTCAATATCTTCAGCATTGATTCTAAATGAAGTGAAAAGTTGAATGGTAAATTATTTCTATATGGTTTGAGTAATGCATCTTAGAGATATCGAGGGTTAGACTTCCAATATGTTAATGACGTGACGTCAAAGGAGGCATTTCAGTTTATCTGCCATCACATGGAAATCGAAACACAGATTACTATGATTTTTTTTTTGCTAGAACCTTTCTTTAAATCCTAAGTAAGACAATGATGTTTTATACAAGACATTTTACTGTCCCAGAAAAGTTTTGTATATTTAATGATGTCTCCTTTGACGTCACATCATTAACATATTGGAAGTATAAACCTTGATATCTCCAAGATGTACACTCAAACCATATAAAAATAGATTACTATTCAACTTACATCATTTACAAACATTGCTGAAATCTTTGAGTTAGGTGTCATAGGTACTTTAATGAAAATCGGCTTCTAATATAACTTACAGCAAGGTCCATTGTGTACAAGTTTAACATCATCACTTCCAGCGCAGCTTTCGGCCTTCATTTTGCATTCGTTGTCGTAAGTTTTGCCATCAGACCCACATACAGGTTTCCTCACAGAAGGGCAACTGTTTTTGGCGGGGCATTCACAGACGGTTGATCCATCTTGCCTTTTGATGCAGTTGGCATTGTACTTGCAGTTAGCAGCCACACATGGATCTGTTGGACAATGAATTACAAAGGTATGGAATTTTAAGACAAAAACAAAACTGAAAAACCTAATGTTGACTAATGACGACTCCAAGGGACTTGGTGACCTGGTATATTTTATCTCGTCTAGGAGTCTGGGATCAAAAAATACTACCCATTCCTGCACTCCAAACTTTCTTATCTAGTTAACTGACTTATCCCTTCCCTCTTATACATAACGAATGATAAGAACAAATTGCACATACCAAAAGATCCATTTATCGGCTACCTCCCATTTTCCCCTTTTTTACATAACGAATAAAAAGATAACGAAGTTTCCATACCAAAAGATTCCGTTTTGGGCTACCTCCCATCTTTTCCCTCTTAATGAATCCTAAGATAAGAACAAAGTGTACATACCACAAGATCCCTTCTTGGTTACAGTTATAGGTGATCCAGTTTTACAGGCATCGACTCTCAAGCGACACTCGCTGACGTATGTTTTGCCATTAGAACCACAAACAGGTTTGAAATCACGCGCGCAGTCTTTATATGAAGGACACTTGCACTCCGCGCGGCTTGTCACGCCTTCCTGTATCGTCACGCAATGTCTACCACCAGTACACAAAATACTTGAACAAGGACCTAGAGATTAAGAGGATGATTAGACAAAGTAGTCATAATTCTCTTCGGTGTCTTTTTTCCTCAAACTATCTTTTCTTAGTGTTCTTAGTGTTCTATCTTAGTGTTTTTGCGTGTATTTATTGAATTAGCATTGTCCAATGATTGGGGTGCAACAACAGGACTCAAAATCCCTTGAGATATAAATAACAATGAAACAGCCGCCATCTTGGTTGATCTAACAAGAGAAGCTAATGAAGAATGCTTTTTTGTCTTGTCAACTAACATGGTTGCTATGACGTAACATGTACCTCAAGAATCYGTAAAATACCCCTGTTTTCCTTAATCATAGATTAATTTCTCAGGGTGAGCCATATTTCAACGTAAAATATTGATAATAAATACTAGCGGTAAAGTAAAGAATGCACAACTTCCACAATACAAACACTTCAAAATTTCACCGACCTTTACCTAAACACATGAATATTCTACACAAAATCGAGGCTAACCTTGAGTAACAGAAAACTGGAAACTGGAGTATTACGCTGAAATATGAATTTTCGCTGCAGCCAGTCAAAATCAGTAAATCAACGATTAGTTTTGATTGACGGCAGCGAAAAATCAAATTTCAGCGTGCAGCTCGCTGCTAGTGAGTTCGTATGTTTATGAAAATAGTAGTAACAACGTTCTGTATATAAACTACAAAACTCGTGACTTACCACACTGGCCCTGGTGCTTAACGCGGATGTTCTGCTTCATTGCGCATGCGTAAGCCTTCATCATGCACTCATTGAGATGGGTTTGGTCATCAGTGCCACAGACAGGATTATTTTCTTGTAAACAGTCAGATCTCTTTGGACATTGACAGATTGATGGACCATTTAATTGTCCTATGCATGTAGCGTAATAGTCGCACTGGTTGRGTCGACAGGCTCCTAAAAAGACATTATCATTTATTAGGACATGCGGGTCTTTTTTGGTGTTTGTTTGCTTTACAAATGCTTTTTGTTACCATTTCATACAATGTGGTTTTCAAATGGGTAATAAATCAACATACACATGTAAAATAAATGGAATATTTGCTCACGAATAGGATTTTTATACTTCTCCCCCTGTTTGCATTTTATTATGATAGCATCCTGATTGGGATTCCTGTGGCTTGGTATAAGGCTCATTATATTGATCAACCCCCCTCCCCCTCTGGGGGATCTTGTTGTACATGTGACACTTGGTAGCTTTGCCACTCGCTTGGGATATCCAACTTAACTTATAAATAAACAAATATACATTTGCTGATTCCGTCCAGTATATACATATATATAGCGGGAAAAAAGGGACTTAAAAGTTTCAATGGATTATATATAGGGAGAGAGGCTTGATAGCATAAACGTCGCTTGCCCCAGTTGGTCTTTACGGAAGGCAGGGAATTATAGGAAAGTGAGAAAGCCAAGAAGGAAGATTGAAGATGATCAAAAGAAACGGTTAAAACAAGAAAAAGAAAACATACCGCACGGTCCCTTGTGTACAACGCTTATCTTCATATTTGTCATACACGATTCAGCATCCATTGTGCATTTGCTTTGATATGTCTCTCCATCATCGCCGCATACAACGTCGTTGTCGTCACCAGCAGGGCAGTCGCTTTCTCTGCCACATTCACACGTGACTGTTCCATCGAAATTGGAGAGGCACTGGGCTCCATAACGACATGTATCAGTTAGAGCGCATGCTCCTGGTTATATAAGAACAGTAATTATAAGCATGTTTTGCTCCGCATTCATGTCTGTCTGTCTGTCTGTCTATTCTTCTACCTGCCAGCATGTCTGTCTGTCTGTCTTTCTGTCTGTCTACTTCAGGTAATTACCCTGTCTCACTACGTGTTTTATCACATCCACTACTTTACATTTACCCACTTACCACAATATCCTTTGTGTTTTTCTGTGATCGGCAAACCTTTCACACAAGCTCTGTTCTTCATCACACACAAGTTAATGTACGAAACGCCATCACTACCGCATACTACATCAACGGTCAGCGGACAATCTCTTTCAGACTGACATGCGCACTTTGGTTTACCGTTTTCTCCAACTGTACACTGCTTGTTGTCTGGGCATTGGGCTTTCCAGCAAGGGTCTTCGAAACAAAAATAAGCATCCCAGTAAACCAATGACGTCTATTCACATGCACAAGGACAATGTAAAATGTCCGTTAGGATACCGATAATGCCGTTTTAGTATAACTTTAGACTTGGATATAGAGTTTCTCGAGTTGTGATTAGTCGAGCGACCGGTGATTCTCAGACGATAATCACCGCTGGAGCGTTGTTTATGAGGATTTCCAAAGTTTTCCAGATCGGAAGAAATACTAAAACGTCTTTTATCCTGAATTTCGACTTTTCTCTAATATTCAAATCTAAAATTATACAAAACAATTATTTCCCTAAGGCACAGTGATTATCGATGGAATATTTATCTCGCAGCTCGAAGACTGGCAGCTCGGTAAATATGGCACTGATAATAACTTCGCCTTCGACAAATAATTGTTAAGTAAGGTGACATCTTACCGCACTCTCCTATCCTAACAACGGTGACGCCATTATCCTTGTTACATGCGTCAACGGCCAAGTGACAGCTAGTGATGTACGTATTACCGTCACTTCCACATACGGGGTCTAGACTTGCTGGACATTCTCTGACGTCAGTGCACACACATTTTGGCAATCCATTGACCATCTCACATCGAGAATTGTTCTTGCATTTAGTTGTTGCACAAGCATCTAGAAAGTGATTGAAATGAAATGCATATCATTGCATACATGGCACTCAAAAGTCATCAAATCTCCTTTGRCAAGTATTTTTTTATCCACACGCCCAATGTAGAAATCAGCTTTAGTTGACATGGCAAGCGTGTTTAATGAAGTTATACCTACTTATTTAAGTCAAAACTCGTATTCGATCATTGCACATTCTTATATCTGTAAGTTACAGGCATGCCCTGATTTTGATCAGCCCTGAGGTTTTTAAGGGTTGATCTGAGAGTAAGCCGTCGCCTGACTTTGATCAGCCCTGAGGTGGTTTTAGGCTCAACGAAAATGTGTGTAATTACTTACCACATTGACCCAGGTTGGCAACACTAACGTCTTTCTTGTTGAGACAAGAAGTCACTCTGAGCTCACAGTCTGTCTGGTAGTTAACGCCATCAGTTCCACACACATATGAAGGTGTTCGAGGACAGTCGTTAATGTTTGGACAGACACARCTCGTGCTGCCATCTGATGACGGTACGCATATTGCGTTGTTTTTACAATCAACCTTGAAACATGGATCTGGGGGGAAAGACAAGGAATAAAAAATAAAGGGAGGAATGAGAGGATGGAAAGCCGAAAAAGGGAGAGAATCAATGAATCGATGAATGGACGAAGAAATAGTGAATGGATGGATAGATGGATAGATGAATGGATGGATGGATGGATAGATGGATGGATGGATGGATGGGTGGATGGATGGATGGATGGATGGATGGATAGACAGAATACAGGAAGGGAAAGGATCAATAGACGTACGCAATGATTGAAGGGACAATGGAGGAAGAGAGAGAGAAAGAGAGATACATTGAAAATTTTACCCTTGCATGTCTCCTTAGCCAGCTTGATGCTCAACATGGGTAACTCATCAAAGCTATTAATCTTATAAGCATTGCTTCTTGTGCTTGCTATCTGTTCTAATTTATCCATCGGCGAGTCCCTTCCAACACCAACAACCAAAACCTTGATGCTATCTGCTCTCAAAGCATCAGCAGTTGGCTTAACATCCTCCTTGATAGGTCCTTTAATAATGGCTACTACTGTACGGGGTATTCCCCGGCGCCCACCTGATCCTTGACCTAAGGCACTATAAGCTGCTGATAGAGTTCTACTTATCCGAGTGTTAGTTACAGGCAAGCGGTCTTGTCGCAGGTCTTCTATTTGTTGGTTAAGTGAATCTGTCTCTGCGTAGTCAGTAAGCCCAAAGTATGTGGTTGGGCCTGCGCTGTGCTGGAATGCCGCTACCCGTGTGAGATTAGAAGAAATTTTGAACGTGTTGATCATCATCTGGACCAGTTCTCTCTCTTTCTCAAACTCCGAGGAGGAGACTAAGTTTGAGCTGTCGACGGCAAAGACCACATCCATGGGTATTGGACAGCCTGTAAAGCACACAAACACAATTTGAATAATAACTATAAAGCACCAGATAAAACCTTACTTGGTTTCCATTTCGCAAATCACCGTTGTATCCTTCAAATGCATATTCGAATTCCAGTGTGGAAAAAAATCACTCTCATCAACTATAATGAAATGCCCCAGCACGTTTTCCAAGAATTCAAGAACGTTTTAGTAAGAAAGAAAATGGCAACAAAGAAACAAAACAAAAGCGCAGCCGAGAAAAACATACAAAAAATGCAGAAAAACAAATACAGTGAAATCATTAGTTAAAAAGCAAGATAATTGCGCGGTGCCAAAATATTTCCCCCACATTTACTTTAAAAGAAACATTTTTTTTCAGTGGATATCCTTTACTAAGTGTACATCATGCAAGGTCTCAAAGTTATCTTCTTTATTGAGGTATCACTGTATTACTTTAGGAACGCTGTTAGCGTTACGAGTGTGAAACTGTTTCCGGTAGCATGGCACTCTATTGAAAACAAAAACTCTATTAATGAACATGCTCACGTGCCTAACGTTTACAGAGCTTCGACTGATAAGAAAAAGCTTTTGGGACACCATTTTGCAAAATCGATGTTGCTGATCAAGGCTTCAGTTACGAAGCCGAAACATCCGTATTTTAAAGATCTTTAAGTTAGAGACACTTTTATTTATTTTATTCACGAAAACCCATCTTTACCTGCAGGCATTGTACACATTGGTTCCACAGCAATCAATCCTCCTTTTGGCCTACACCGTGCACAATAACCACCACATTTAGCAGATACAATCAGATTGTTATCTGTTCTATTGAAGTCTTGGATCTGAAAGCTTTTGGGGAATCCTTGGTGAATCCATTCTACAGTGTCTTTAAGATGCAATCGCGTCCCAGTCAAATCAATCTGTTGTTCGTGAGAAAAGGAAGTTTACAATCGGAAAAATTATTTGATTATATAGTCAACTCTTGTTATAGCGTAAACCCTGAGGACCGTCGCTTGGTGTCCGTAATGAGAAGCGACCGCGTGATTTCTTYGTCGCTTCATTGCTCTTGTTCTCAATATCGGGGTGTCCGTAAGGCGGGAGTTGACTGCATTCAACATCACTCCTCTACATAACATCAACCCTGAAGGGAGAGCATAGAGGGTTTTGGCAGTGTCAACCCCTTCCACTTTTAGTCTTATGCGTACTAGAGGCTAGTCTGTTACGTTTTTTCAATCTAACCTTCCTCCCACTTTATAGGGTGCGCGACCGTAAATAGAGAGTTTTAGATTTACGTTCACGGCAAACGTGAAACGTCAGTTGACCATTTAAAAATTATTCTAAATAGCTTAAAAAGAATCGCAAAAAAGTCCAAGTAGTAGAAAAACAAAAGATATTTGTCTTTGGTGAGAAGGTTTGTAAAAGGTAAAGTAAAGTACAGGAAAACGATGAAAACGTGGTCACGTTTGCCGTTTGCGGGGAGAAAAAAAGTCAATCTGAAACTCTCTATTGCCCGGGTTTTAACCCGGAGGAGTCCATTGGAGTCGCAACTGTATGTTTCCAGATATGACACAAAAAAATATCGATTCCCAAAGGCCTAATTTTCAAAAAAATCTATTAGGTTTTTGGCTTAGAAATAGAATATCATATCAAAACGACTAACACATATTTTTGGTTGCTTTTCTGAAATTAATTACTACGATTCTCTTCCCTGCATTTTTTAAAAAACTGTTTCCCCGATTCGCCAGCCCATGCTAATCCTACATTTACTATCTATACCATAGCGATTTCTGAATAACAAACCATAGTTGAGTCATACCTTAAAGCTGCCCTTGCGACAATCAGCCTGAACTGAATAACAATCGCCTGCTGTACCGTATGGGATGTTATTACCTCCCAGTTTCGAGATAGCGAATTTAAAGTCATTCTCAACCAAAGCTAAAGGCTTGCGTTGAAGTCGAACCTTCTCGAACGATGTAGAGCCGCTTTCGGCATACAATTGCGACATCTCTTCTCCGTTGCATTGGTATCGTTGTCGGAGCCTCTTGTCGTAGATGATGGCATAGTTGTTTGTTCGCCCTGCTGGTAAAGTGATGTATTCTGTTGGGGTTCCTGTGGTCATGCTGTCACAGTACACACGGATGGGATCCAGGCAATTCTCGCTGATGTGAATCAAGTAGTGTCCGTCTGTGTAGCCAGCGGTCTTCACTTCAGAGCAGTCACGGAATTCTGAAATGCGATTATATGATATATTACGGTCTTTGCAATAGACCTTTTCAGAGATAGCGAAAATGGTGCATTGTGGTCTAGATCTTTTGATCATCATTCAATACACACTTTATGCTTGTACTGAAGTTAAACAGCAATGGATCATGCTATAGAACTCTGAAAAGGTCTGTGATGTAAGTTTAACAAACTGAGTTCCATTTTTTTATTTGTCTGTCGTCTTGACGAAAAATTGCGTCATCAAATTGAGAATGTAGTGTGGATCCACGAGGGGTAGCCGCCAACATGACCGCTATGATATCAATTGCCTCCACGAATTAATAAAACATATGACAACAAACCTTGTGCGATAATTAAAGGAATACGTTTTGCTTCTTTGGTTTCCTGTCCTGGTGCTGGAACAACAGCCAGATCGTCCCCAGAAGCAATGGCCTTGATCTTATTGCGTGACGGACTTCCCAGTCCAATCGGCACCACTTTGACACCAATGTCACGCAATTTCTGGATCTCTTGTTTAACTTGGGGCGACGCCTCATCAAAGTCACCTATAGTCATCACCACTAAGACGTCTTTGACAAATGGACGATTGCCGTTAGATCTCCTTAAAAGATCTTCACGGGCCTGTTAGAAAAGGACAGACAGAGAACGATATTTTCTTTTTTTCTTATTAAGACTAAAAGCTCGAGAAACCGGTCTTGGTCCTCGAGTTTCTTGTGCGCTTATCGTTGTATATTTTCGGAAACCAAAGTTTAATATGGGTCCCATGTTCCATGCTTTAATCTTACCCAAACTCTGTGCAATCCGTAAGCCAGCTCCCTTTGCTCCGGGGTACCATTTCCCTTATCTCGAGTCCCGTGTCCAACAGTTACTCCTTACCTTACGCAATCCATCCGCCAGTTGCCCTCGGTCGCGGGTCCCAATTGTTGCCAGTCTAGTCAAGAAACTAGTCTTATCGTAGTTATCCCTGAACAATATATGTGTAGTTGCCGGGCCGTTGTAGTCTACCAATCCCAAGCGAGTATCAGTGGGCGAGATAACGTACTGGTTGATGATAGTCCTGATCATGTCTCTCATGGTGGAGAAGTAATTATCAGCATTCGCTCCCGACACACCCAAAACGAACCCGAGATCCAAAGTTCTTCCTGTGGTGAAAAAAATGACTGTCAATATTTTTAAAGATTTTAAAATTTGTAAAATATTTTGAATGTTAAATGTTTTAAACATGTGAAAAGTTTGTAATATTGGTCCTTTTAACGCATACACCTAAATTGAAAGAAAACTGTAATGCTGCTCTGCCCTGCCCAGGTCGCTGCTCTGACTCCCGTGTAAGGATCAAACAAAGCTGGAAATGAAAAAAACGAAAATCGATTCCCCTTGGAACTTTGTGTAATTAGCCCACCCAGAGGTGCAAGAAAACGCCCCATGTTGGGGTAATCAAACGCATTTCTGTTATCTACTCTATTTTTATTGATCTTTACCCCGAGACCACTGAAAGCCTACGATTTTTCGCAGCACCGTGGTATTCGCCAACTTTCACGTGAGTAGGCGGAGATCATAGCTAAAACCCTAGTACGGCTATAGTAGGGTTAACAAATTGCCGTATCGTTTACCACTCATGCGAAACCGCCTAAGAGCTAATATTAACATTGCGTTGGTTTTTATCTATGKTGCCCTTTTTTAGGGGGTATAGAGTGCAAACCTGCATCCAGTTTAGTGAAGGTACTTACGGCAGAATCCTTTGTGCTTGACAGCAATTTGTTTTCGAATCTGACATGATTTGACTTTAAGGACACATTCATTAGCGTAAGATACACCATCATTACCGCATACTGGATCACCATTGGTTGGGCATGTTGTATCACACTGACATGAGATCGAGTCATTGGCCAATGGGACGCACACAGCGTTAAATGGGCACTTCACGTTCTTACAGGGATCTATGATTATAAAAAGAATTAAAAAGAATTAATACATAATTTATAGCTTTTTGGAGAAAACATATCAAGCTTTACTCTATATGTTAGTGTCGAAGTTGGAGTTGAGAAAGCTCACTTCATATATGGTATAATCAATTCCATATTTGGATTGTGCGGAAAAGCGGCAAACAAAAAGGCCGTCGTTTTATAACGAATTCGACATGAACATTTTTGAAGAAGAAAAGAGAAGAAAAAAAAGACAAGTAAAAAAAGAAAAWTTTTGTAAAATCGAGGAAGGATACGGGGACGATGCTAACTCGTGTGTCTGCCTCGCAGACAACAGACACAGTCAAATACGACTCTCAATGATTGACGTGTGACGGAGACACCATCGAAAGTGTTTTGATTTGTTTGTTTTTCATCACAAACTCTTCTGAATGAGTCCCGAAACCATTTTTTACATCAGCCCAATTATCTTTTCACATTTGGCCTCACTCTTAGGCCAATATCCTCTTATCTAACATAGTGATCAGCCAATCAGCACATGAGTTGGAAATTTCACAATTACTGTAAAATCACTCAATGAGATTCATATTGAGCATGTCCATTAAGTACATAATCCATAGTGAATCAGTTGAAAAAATAAGGAAGTGTTTAGGCACTATTTCTGCAAGCTAACCATATAATCGTTATCTGTGGAAAATAACAAAAAAAACTYGTCTCTAGAACTTCACTGACCTACCTGCTTGACAAAGGCAAACGAATGTCTAGCTARGAGAGCTAAGCAAACGGTTTTAATCATTAAAGATTATTAGGGTTATAAATAAGTTAAATACTCACTACATCGTCCCATTTTTATTATGGTTATGTTCAGCTTCGAAAGGCACGACTCTCTATGAAGAGTGCATTTATTAAGATAATCCTTGTTATTGCTAGCGCAGACCGGTTTGTAACGAAGGTGACAAGTTCTATCACACGCGCAATAGGTAGAGCCATCCGGTCGGGAACGACATCGTCCAAAGAAAGGACAGGACACCCGTGAACAAGGATTTATTGCTAAGAATTGAGAGAAGGTTAAAGGGAGAATAGAATGTTAGAATAGATAGAGAAGGGGAGGCAAGGAATAGCTAGACATGCAACGTAAGAGGCGTAAAAAATAGAGACAGTCAATAAACAGAACAGAAAGCCGGACACTGAGACAGACAGACAGACAGACGAGGATACAGGCACACAGACAGGAACGATGTAGACAGGCAAACAGACAAACAGACGGACATGCAGATGACCATGCAGGCAGGCAGACAGACGACATACAAACATATAGAGATAAAGATAAAACAGACAGACAGACAGACAGAAAGACAGATATAGAACTATTAAGGCAGACAGACAGACAGATAGAGAACTATTAGAGCACCTTGAACGAAAAGTAGGAAAATATTAAAGACCAACTTACAACAGAAACCATTCCGCCTGACACTAATATCCAGTCTGAGAGTACGAGATTCTCTTATTAGTTGACATTTATTCCAGTAAGTCTTTCCATTACTACCACAAACAGGGCGTAGGGAGAGTGGGCACGAACGAGAGCAATTGTAGTACGCAGGTCCTTCATGGGACATACCATTAAGTTAAAGAAAAAAATTAATAGAAAACGATTAGTTCATGAATACAGAAAGTGAAGATTAAGGAAAATGGGCAAGATTATAAGAGAAGTAGATCAATCAAGTCACGCAAGTTATTATGGGGATGGATTTAGTAACATATGATTCTGACCATTTTTGTCCCTCAACCAAGTCCAAGACTATTTGGGTGAAACACTTAGCTAGTTGCATCTACTATATAAAATGTTGTCAGTTCTCAATTTCGTTTGGTTAACAAAAGTTTTGAATTAATGGAGACATGTGCTAGCAATGACGTCATATGCCAAATAAATAAAAAAATTTTAAGACGTCACGTTTTCGTGACAACATACCGATGAGAACTTTAGCCATGATCTTGGTAGCTGTATCCTTATGGTTTGTTACTTGAGGTTTGTCAATCAGGTTGTTGGGATCTGGAGTCAACTTGATGAGCTGGTTCTTATCCGGGGTTGTTCCTATAGCAACAGGAATAACCTTTATTCCTTCCTGCTCCAATGTCTTAGCAGCCCTTATGACGATGTCCATGTTCTCAGACGAGGATCTGTCTACAGTTATCACCAGCACCTTGCGTACCAACGGCTTGGAATACATTCTGAACATATTTGATGCCTCATCCAAAGCTTTCTTGATATTTGGACGCCCGATTGAGCGAGGAAGCACAGAAATATAGTCAATAAGCTTTTTCAGGCTACCAAAGTCATCGTCGAACTTGATCTTTGGATTCGGCAGATCTGAGAATTCAATAAAGCCGTAGCGTATCCTGTTCTGCTGGTACTTCTCGATGATGTCTTTGATGGCATCCCTCAGGTGGTTGTAGATCACCTCACCTTGTGCTCCAGTGGCGGAGATTGCAAACGCCAAATCCGTGTACCTTGAGATCAAAACTGAAGGAAAAGGGAAAGGGAAAAGGAAAAGGGATAAAATTATAAACCGAATGCAAAAATGACCGCGTTGCATTTTTTTTGTTTTTTTGTATAAAATAGTTTTAAAAACAGTAATAAACACTGTTCTCCAAAATAACATACGAATAAAAGTACATTTTGAAAGTTAGAGCTTTGTACCAATAAACCAGAAGAAAAACCCTCGAATAGAGGGAGACACCCTACAAAAACCTACTCACGTGTGATGCCGAGTCCAGGGGTGCTTACCATGGAAACCAATCCAAGTCCGTTTGGAAATTCATTCGCTAATGGTAAGAACGGAGCGGAAAACTTTGACTTTTGAAAAATGGTACATGCGTCTACCGAAAGAACCGAAATGAGCGGGAAAAGTGGATTACCTCAATCGGGACACCGAGTCTGGCACTTTCCGGTTGGAATGATACATACCCTTTGATTTCCAACCAGAATTTCCGGTTTTCCGGGTAAATGGTAAGCACCAGAGGAATCGAGCACGAGACCCTGAAGTGAGAAGCGAGTGGACTACCGCTACGCTATCCTCGATTCCCGATGTAACATACTGGCGTTGATATATACTTACGTTCTGATTGTTTGCACAGTTGTCTTGATAAAGAAGGTGCAAAGTTCAAAAGATCTTGGTAGGAGTTCAAGCTGTTGTAGAAGTTCTCTTGCGATGCTGCTCTGCTAAGCTGTGATCTACTCACCCTTGAACCAATACCAACAGCAAATACCTTGTAGCTCTTTTCCTTCAGGGCTCTGGTGGTTAGTACAACAGCTGGTGTGGATGAATCGTCTCTATCAGCAACCACGACAATCGCCTGCGAATAAAAATGAGTCAGAAATGTCAGTAAGTATAAAGCATTATGTACGGGGTACTATGCACTTTGATTTGATATCACGGTAGTTACGTGGCAATAACTTTTGTATTATTATCTTGCGACTACCAAAAGAGTTAAAAACAGTGTAACATTTAAACAATATTATTGGCTTATTCAAAACTGCATTTGGGATTTCATGAAAAAATTGATTTTTCTTTTAGTTATAGAGGCCTCGCTGAAAACCACATTTGTGATGGGCGCATCCTTCGGAAAGATTATTTATTTTTGATTTATTATTATAAAAAATAAAGTAAAAATGTTTTGAACTAAGATTCTGGTGGTTGTGTTAACGAGACGTTATTATGTAATTATGGGAGCAGAGAATTCTTTACCTTGACGTCATCTCTTTTGTTTTTGGTCAAGATTTCGTCAGCTTTCTTCAATCCTTCGCTGTACTGACTCCCTCGTCCCTTTTCTGTGATTCTGTCGATCATARACTTCGTGTCCTCTTTGCTTAACTTTCCATCAAAGTCCATGCTCACGGACGCGCTGTTGTCGTAATATACTATAGCGAGTTGAAGGTTGTCTTCTCCAACTTCAAATTCATCAACCAAGGCTTTCATGAATTGCTTCTTTAGGTTGAAACTTCCACTTCCGACAACGAAGACTAGCGAAAGGGAATGATTACAGGCTGAAAACAAATAAAAACAAGGCAATAAATCCATTAGTGACTGAGAAGAAGTCCGGCAACAAATCACTACAGCTACGGCTTGTGCTTCTCCTTACACTTCTATCGTGCTTACGCCACTTCCTGCGTGCTTTATTACTGAACGGAGCACGGAAAATGCTGTTTTATTTGTTAAATAAATCATACTATGTGGTCAGTTGAAATGGTACAAAATCCCATATTATCACCATTGTAAACAATGTTTAAGATGAGAATTGTTAATGATAACACAATTTCGTTGTTGCTTATGACCTTGCAAGCGAAATCTGTACCGTGTGTCTGGACCTTAGAAAAAAGTAACTGAAAAGAATACACTACCTGCGCATGCACCATTCTTGACGAAACCAATATCAGTTTTTGCGTTACAGGATTGTACCATTCTGGTGCAGTTGTTAGTGTAGGTGACTTTGTTGCTTCCACAGACGGGTTTATAATCTGCAGTGCATCCCGATGGGCAAACACACGATACTGTGTTATCTGGTGCCTTGACGCATCGCGAGTAGAACTTACATACTGTCTTGAGGCAAGGGTCTTTAAGAGCTATATGTGGAGTATAAAACGAGGAAAATGTAAATCAAGAATGTAATTAAGAAATAGGAAAACAAACAACCAAGACAACAACACAACAACAACAACAAAATAACAACAACGACAACAACAACAACAAAACAACAACGAACAGGAAAAAAAATGAAAAATAAGGAAACAAACGCCTGTGAGGTAGCATCATGGGGCAGTATTTTAATCACCAAAATCCACTTCGAAACATGTTGTATAAATATTTTCTTACTCTTCTCTTTATAAGCCAGTAAATTCAATCATTTATACAGTGAACTCTCGCCTTGCGGACACCCCGATATTACGGACACCTTGCTATTACGGACAGGAGAAAAATCCCCGACAAAAAGATTGACAAAGAAATGACCGTAATTAATTCTCGCTATTACGGACGCTCGGTATTACGGACACTCATCCTAACCTATCAGGCTAACGTTAGAAATATAATTTACAAGAAAAAAACTAGTGAAAAAAAATTACCAAGTTTCGACGACATCTTATCATCATTATCAAGTAAAGTAAAAATAAATAAAATAATTATCATCAACGACAATAATAAAACAACATCATCACATTACTAATTAACACCATAAAATAAATGTATTTTCATCCTCAATAACATTCTGACCATATATAACAGCAATAATGAACATTTTACAAACAGCAGCAAAAACAACAACAGCAACAAGAACTGACCTTTATTTATTGCGTCCATAATTATCTTTCCAAGTCTGTCGGGCTTCTCTCGGTTCGAAGTCGTTACAACATTGTTCTTATTTTTATCAGAAGCAATCAATACAACCTCGGTGGAGTCTATTTCATTTCCGAATATAACCGGCACAATCTTGATCTTTTCTGTTTCGTATCTCTCGACAATTCGTCGGATATCATCAGAACTCACCGACCTTTTATCGATTAGTACGACAACGACTTTACGAGCACCATCGCGATGGCCATTCGAGGTTGAAAACATTTCCATTGATTTCGAGAGAGCTTTTTCGAGGTCTGGTTCACCGAAGGATCGGGAGAATGTACTAAGCAATGTCTTCAGCTCATTTTTATTGCTGAATTGGTTTTTGAGTAATAAGCGCACATCCGGTTGATTGCCGAAGGTAACAATGCTGTACGATAACTTCTTGATGCCATATTCTTGTATTATTGATTGGATAGTTGATATCATTGCATTGTAGTTGTTCCGAGAGTCTGTTGCAGCTGCACCYAGTGAAAAGACAACGTCGAGGGTAGGAATGCGATGTACATCTGACAAAAAAGGAAATGGCGAGTCATCAAGAGAAGAGAAAAAAGAGAAAAGAAAGTAGATAAGAGGAAAATGAGAGGATAGGGAAATAAATAAAAGTGAAGAAAATGAAAGAATCTGATTGTTTTGTTTCCTTGAACGAAATCATCTTCAAACTATTACTTTTTCTTAACCCTGGGTTGTTTTTCTTAACACTTTGGGTTGTTTTTCTTCTTCTACACCTTCCAGTAAATAGACAGAAGTTGTAAATATAATGGCTATAAAATGCTATCTGGAAAATTTAAAAAAAACTTTTTCTACACTCTATCACTTTATGTTATTAAAAATTCAGTTTTATATCCTAGCTAAATGAGCTTATTATTTTCCTTATCCTTTCAGTCCAAAGTTTAAGCGCAAGAATATCTTACCACTAGTAACATTCTTCATAATCGTATTTGCCATCTTCTTGGGATGTTCGTCTCCATTGAACACAATGACATCGGCATCCTTAAAGTCAATATCGAAGTCTGTAATTGCACTCCTTCCGATAGCTACTGGAATCACACGAACGTCTTTGTCATAAATCTCTCTAATTTCTCTCTGAATTACATCCTTATTAGCCCCTGTCCTCGTGTCGGTTATCACGACTAATATCTTACGGGCGTCTTTCCTCGTGACATCAGAGCTATCAAACAATGTCTTGGCTTCTGCGAGTCCCCTACTCAGACTTGCAATCCCTGCATTAGGTGAGATACCCTCAATCAATCGTTTGAGGACGGCGTCATTCGGAATACGATCTCTTAGACGCAGTTTTACTGTTGCTATACTTCCATAGACGACTATACCATATTTGATCTCATTTGTGCCATATTTGGTAACTGCAGCTGTCATGGCGTCTCGAATGTTGTTGAAGTTGCTGGGTTGGGCATTGATGAGGAACACGAGGTCTGTCATTGGAACTTTGGGTGTATCTGGTGACGAAAGAAGCAATGAAATGAAAATTATCATCGAAAGCCAATGATGATTATGATAATTATTATTATCATTATTATCATTATCATTGTTATCATCATCATCATCATTATTATTATTCTTGTTCTTGATTGATGGATGGATGGATGGATGGATGATAAAGCACAACTGCCAAATGTAAATAACCTGTCAATTTCCAAGCTGAAGATGACTTCTCAATTACTAAAATTTATACTAACATGTCAGGTGACCGTACCCCACTTATATCGAGCAGTTGTGTCAAAATAAACATGACGAATAAAAGGGACATGTCGATATTAGTAAAAATGTGGGGTTTCACCTCTTAACAAGTGACACAGGTGAAATAACAATAAATATAAGATAGAAGCATTTTAAACCTTTAAGGACATTCGTCATAATCTTTTCAGCCAAATCTTTAGGATTATCATTTTTTCCAGCTTTAACCATAACATCCTTAAATGGAGACAGTTTCTTGATCCCATCTTCATCAGCATCACCTCCAACTGGTACAGGAATGATCTTAACCCCATCCAGTTCTAACCCCCTGGCAGCTTTCCTAACGGTCTCTGGGACATCCATAGGGAACTTATCTGTAACGACGACCACGACTTTCTTGGCCTCTGGACGAGAGGAACGCTGGAATGTCAGCATTGCTTGGTTCAACGCAGCCCCGTGATTGGGTTCTCCATTGGGACGTGTAACGCGATTCATTAGTTGGCGATAGCTTTCTTTGTTGGGGAACTCCACATCTGGACTGACTTCTACTGTTGCTCTGTCGCCGTATACAATTACCATATATCTATAAAGTAATAGAAACCATGTGAAACCATTAGGACCGTGGAGAGGCAGATTTTGATCAACTATCATCGAGAGCTTGAAATTAAAGTTAGTAAAATTACCTAACAGAAGAAAGCTTTTCCACTTTGCAGCATTATAGATGACCTTATACTAAGCGGTCACCCTCAGTAGTGGCCCCACAATGGCCGCACTATGGAGGTTGGCCGCTTTACAGAGGTCCTACTGTACATGCAAAAGCAATTGGAGGTGGCGTCGCAACATGCATTGTGCCCAGCAACGTTTTCCTCGTAATTGTGCTGTGCATCAAAAAAGTCTTTCCAATTGCAGTCAGTGTCAAAAAAGTTTTGAAAAATAGATTAAAGTAATTCGAGTAACTCGATTAAACTTGTCGCAAGGATCGCAAAAACGCCGAAAAATAAAATAAAATAAAAATTTCAAGACAAGCTGTGCACAAAGGAAGAAATCACAGTAAACAACTAATTCTTTTCAAATTCTCTTCAAAGCCATTTTCAGTGTTTTCATATATGTTGTAAGTTGAAAACCCTTCATACTTACTTCAGTTGAGATTTGCCATATTTATCGACGATTTCATTGAAAGTGTCTTTCATTAGCTTGAAGGTGGAATCGGCTCCAGATGTTGATGCGCTTATCAAGAATCCAAGGTCAATCTTGGGCACCACAAGGGAGTCTAGTGATGCAATAAAAATAAAATATCAGTTAATATTATCTAAAGTTATTAACACTGCCTCAACCAGAACCACTAGCAATTAAAGAAAAACAGCTGATAAGCAGTGTCATAAGCATCATCGTCATTGCCATATTCTTCATCATTTTCAGTTCCACTATCATTCATTTATAATTAGTATATGTAATAGGACTCCATGATGTCCAATTAAGAAATAATTGAACGAGGAAAATTCCGAGGACTGACAAAATTGAATGAAGCCGTAGGCCGAGTCCAATTTGGCAGTCAGAGGAATTTTTCGAGTCTAATTATTTCTTGATTGGGGAGCATGAAATCCCATTACCTATTAATTATATAGCTACCTAATTAATCCCATATCAACAAGACCTGTCCAATTAAGAAAATAATTGGACAGTTACCTATATGGGATTAATTAGAAGCTGTATAATTATTTTTATAATTATTTATTAATTATTTTACGAGGGTAATATAAGTAATCTTAAAGTAATCAAATGCATGATCCTTTTCACTATCCACATGTCCATCAAAAACACTAATTTATTCGCATCAGTGAGTGCAAAATGAGATATTGAGGTTAGCCCTATGGTGAATATCTCCTAGGATCGAATTGGAATTTAGGAATTGACTTTTGCGGAGGGAGGAAAGCCGGAGAACCCGTAAAACCCTCGAAGCACAGGAGAGAACCAACAAACAACTCAACTCACATACAACAACGAGCTCGTCGGGAATCGAACCCGGGTCGCATTGGTGAGAGGCGAACGCGCTCACCGCTACGCCACCCATGCTTCCCAACATCTCAGTAAATCGGTTCCGATTCCATGTATTCTTAAATGCGTAAGTATATAGGTGTCATTGTCATCACCACCTCTACCAAAACTCTCTGCAGGAACAATGACGACAACAGAAAGCACAAAAAAGAAATATCATCGAGATGGAAAAAAAGCAGCATCATTATTCACACCACCACTACCCACCTCCACCATCATCCGAACCTTCTGCATATCAATAACAAGGTTCATTCCTAATAGCATTCCTAATAAACATACCATTGACTGCTCTTTCAATGATTTTATCCGGCACTCGATCAAGAATCTGGGGCACAAGTAGGTCATCCTCATTAGGAGTCAGCGGTTCAAGCTCTTTACGATCAGCCTCGTTACCAAGGGCAACCGCAACAATACGGATACCATCTTGGATTATCATGTTAGCCGCGTCTTTGACATCTTCAACCACACTGTCAGATTTCTTGTCTACTATTACCACTAGGACTTTCTTGGCGCTAGGGCGACCTCCTTCTGATGTGGTGAATAGACTGGATGACTGCTCTAAAGCAGCTTCAAGATTAACACCTCCTGTAAATGAGTATATTTGGTACAATAAAAGTAAGGACATGTGCTGCGAAAAGAAGATCTGGGATGAAACCCATTTAATCCTCCTCCCCTCCCCTCCCCCTCCTTTTCCCCTTCCAGATGACTTAATAAGGTTGTCCGCAAAAGGCCATTTGCAACAGTCACGTGCTGATATATSACTTTGATAAGGAATCAATTCAGCCAAAGGTCTTTTGGGGAAGGTTCTGCTGGATAACAAACAAACTTTAAAATTCTTCCTTTGTATCTTGAAATTGAAATTTTCTTAAAAGGGAAAAAAGTATTTTGAAAAAGATTTTGGATATGACATTAGTAATCGAGCAAAAGTTATTTAGATTTTAAAAAATCCATTTTTTTTTTTTTTTTTTTTTTGCCAACCAGTAAGAGTCATTTGATTATTTCCTGCAAATGACCTATTCCAAAGCGCTCTTCAAGATTATTTTTATACGACCCACACAAATACCAACAATTTACGCTTTTAAAATTATATGTTTGGAATTCTTATGGATAATTGATTTTTTTCTTATATGTAATTTAGAAAACCTTACCTCTAGGCTTCGGTAAAGCTCCAATAAGTCTGATCAGTTCTTCTGTTTGGTAATTTTCTCGGAACCGTAAATGTACACTTGGTGGGTCCCCAAAGGTGACAAGACTGTATGCTATTCTGTCGGTGCCATATTTCTCCACGATTCTCTTGATGATGTCTTTCATTGAGTTAAAGTTCTTTTCGGCTGACAGAGCAGCTGCGCTGATAGCAAATACCATGTCCATCTCGGGTACCACTGGCTTGGCTGAAAAGACAAAGAATTCATGTAACCTTCGATTTCTGCAACTTACGACAAATGTATACGAAATTCCTGATTATAATTGACCTCTTTAGGTTGGGCGTAAAATTTTCCTATTTTTTGCTTGTCAATTTTTAGTACCTTTGCTTAGTATGACGGTTGGGCATGCCGAGGAATCGTATGAATATGGACGCAACCCAAACGAAAAATCTTATGCGAAAAAGAATAACAAATGGTCTGATAAAAGTGGGAAAATATTATAAAGCTGATTTTTATCATTCACGTCTGATGAAGGAGCTATGCTCTGAAAAAAACGTTAACGTTTTGTGAGCTTTTATGTTTTTCACATTTTTTCACATTTGTTCAACAGCTTATTAAGAGAAAAATAAGAAAATATTTCTACAACATATCATAAAGCTAAAAATGGCTATTGACGTGAAAACACCACTTCTCAAGCAAATCTCCACAGAAAAATAGGCGCTATGAGCCCTATAATGCAAGGAGTAACAATCGAAATTATACTCATAAAACGAAGACAATTTGTTTATTTGATTTGCTATGCCAACACTAAATGAATATCATTGGCATTAAAGGAAACATCTTCAGAGCAAACGCAGCAAAACCATGAAATAAAATCAAATAAATAAATAAATAAATAAATAAAATAAAGTTGATACTGGCAAATAGTAGCTATTTAGTTACTAGTAGTTGCTATGACAAAGACAAATACGCAAGAGAATGCTATGTGTAATAAATGTTCTGGTTAAGTGATAGCAACTATTAGTCACTAACAAGAGACCATGAGGGACAGAGATGGACTCTTCCAGTTATACCTTTGGGATATCTGAATTCCCGAAAAGTTATTTTTTAGATCTTGCGTACCCCTTAGGAACACTCTTCCTTCATGGTCTCTTGTCACTAAATAGTATTATTTGTCAGTATCAACTTTGTTTTTTTTTTCATGGTTGTACTGCATGTGCTCTACGACTGACCTTTGAATACCACTTCCATCAGGTCCTCTGCTGTTTCCTCAGGCTTGTCTCCAGGCTTGACGGTTACCAGATTCTTGCTGTACGGAGTAATAAGAAGCAACTCACGTGGGTTGGCATCCGTTCCCAAGGCAACAGGTATGACATGTATCCCAGCAGTCTCTAAGGGCTTTACTTTAGTAGTAAGTTCTTTCTCTGTGCTGTCGGAGTTCTTGTCGACGATAACAACTAGAACCTGAAAAAGGTGAAACATTGTTATGAGACTGATAGACAATTCACAAATGGTGATCTACTTTTTCTGTCATAGCCGTTCATTTTTTTGCAGTCGTGCAACTGAATCGACTTCGTGAATCGCAAGGAAAAAATAAGAATTTTGAGTGCTCAGTTAGCGAAATAAGTATATAATCATATTCTTTATTTTTTTCATTCCAAATTTTAAACACAATCTTTTGCAGCGTACGCAGACTTGCGCAGCTAGTTTATAAGAGGAATGTCCAGTGCTGGCCTAAAAGGTCCCCTGTCCCTATGGTACAGCCCGGAGTCCCCTGGGGTTCCACAGAGATATCCTTTAGCATTCCCCTGTCCCTGGCTTACCCTCTAAACTACTAGTGTGTACATTGCTCTTGCTGTACAACATGACTGCCGTGAAACCCCTCTTTTTTATCTATCTAAATTAAGTGCTCTTACTTTCTTAGCATCAGATCTTGTACTATCTTCAAATGCTTTCTTTGCCTCTTCGAGAGCTTTGTCAAGAGCTGCTCCACTACGTCTTCTCAAGGAATCAACGAAAGCTTTCAAAGAGCTTTCACTACTGAAATATTCCGTTAGACCACTGTCGGTAACTGGCTGAGATCCAAAGGTAATCAAGCCGTAGTTGATCTTCGTCATGCCGTAATTATCAATGACGCTCTTAATGATGTTTTTCATCTGGATGTAGTTTGCTGGAGAACTAGATGCAGTGGAGCTGATGGCAAATATGAGATCGACTTCTGGGATGATCGGGTTATCTGAGGAAGAAAAAGCTACAAAATTAAATATCTTATGTCATTTAATTTAATCCCTGTTCCTAAGACGTCCGCATGTCTAAAATACCTTTTGTATAAATTCAGATATCACAAGGACAGCGCGAGCCAGAGGCCCTTTCTGTCCCTTCTGCCGGTCTCTTGATACCCCCATCACTTACCTTCAATAACTTTGTCGATGATTTTGTCGCCCAAAGATTTCGGAGTATCCTCTGTTTCCTTCTCGATGACATTGAGTTTGTTAGGGACTATCTTGTTCATCTCTTTCTCGTCAGCACTGGGAGGCACAATAACTGATATGACTTTAATGGGAACTTTCTCCAAAGGCATCACAGAATTCCTCAACTCTTCCATAGTGTTAACTGATCTATCATCCATTATTACCACTAAGAATCTCTTAGCATCAGGTCTAGGTGGGGAAGCATTTTCGAACATGTTAACAGACATGTCTAGTGCTTTCTTTAAATCAGGTGTACCACGTGGCTGTTGTATTTGATCAAGATAAACCTTAAGGGCAGGAATGTTGGCAAATCTTTCACTAAAGCTGAGAGCAATTGAAGGTGTGCTGCCGAAGACGATGACGCCATAGCGTAGCTTGACACGGCCGTATGTATCTACGACGTACTTGATGGTGTCCTTCATCAAGGAGAAGGTTTTAGCTGAGTTCAAGGCGTTAGTGCTAATGGCAAATCCAAGGTCTACCTCTGGTAATATTTTAGAATCTGGAAATAATATTTTTATAAGAAACGTGTCTTAAATTAGTAGGAAGAAGGGATTGGTTATATAATCAAAATAATAGATAAATACTGCTATTTTGAATGACCATAGGCCTGGACATCGAGGAAAAGATGCCATGATAGGGTTTGGTGCGCGTTAGGACCTTTTTATCATGTACTGATTTAGAAAAAAAACTTCTGGAACTCCCTGGGCTTTGATTACATATTACATTATTTATTATCTGTATCTCTGTTTCGAAAAATCTTGGATTCAACATTTATATCTTAGGCATTTTGTTCAAAGATACTTGTAAAGCCCCAATGAATTTATAAACATTGTTAATGTTTGAGGTGCACAGTATTCAATTTACAAAATTCGTAAAATAATTTTTTATTCTAAGACTTGCATAAGACATGAATAAATGAATTTGCAATCAACAATTACAGCGGTATCTCTGGAATGCCTCTAGTGTGCTTTGCATTTATACAAGTACTTTACCCTCTATTATTCTCGCAATGATTTCTTCAGCCGTCTTGTCAGGTTTGTCGGAGGTCTTGGGTTTAACCACGTCTTTCTTCACAGCAGCTATTTTTTCAAGTTTCTTGGGATCAACGCTGTTTCCAATACCAACTGTAATTATTCTAATCCCTTGTTTTTCCAAAGGTTTCACGGCGGCTTTTATCTAAAAACAAAAATGGGAGAGCACTATTTTTTTACTTTTAATATTAATATGCACCTGTTTCGAGAAAAAAATGAAGCACAAAAGAGAACCAACAATCAGCTCTACTTATGTAGACAAATAAACCCCAAAATGCCTTATTTTCCGCCATTAAAAAAGAAATTATTTTTAAAATTTGTCTAAAAAAAATGCAATTGAAAAAAATATATATCTGAGGTCAAGCGCGGAAAATAAACCATTGTGGGATTTATTAAAAGGGTACATACGACATTTTATTCGGGAATCGATGTCGGGTGGCAATGGGAAGAAGTTAGCGGTCACCGCGAGCTCTCTGCTAAGCCACCCGTCTTCTCATTATTTTAACGTTTACTCAAATTACCTCTTCTTCGGTATTGTCAGCGTCTTTATCTGTTACTAACACCAAAATGGAATTAGCGTCGGTTCTTGCACCAGCAGCAGAGGTAAATAGATCCTGCACTGCTTTTAAAGCTCCATCAAGATTAGACTGCCCGGTGGGTTTGGGGACAGAGTCAATGACCTTCTTGAGCCTGTCATTGCTTGGGAACCTATGGAGAGAATAGATCACAATATATCGACATATATTGTTTGCAATAGTTTTAACTTACAATAAAATACAAAGCATTTTATGTAAGTTAACAAGAATGAAAAACAAACAAACAATTTTTTTGCTGTCATATTTGTTAATTTGGAAAATATATCAATAATTTCCCCAAGGTTCAATATTTGGGCCACTTCGCTAATATGCGAAGCTGAAAGTAAGAAGAAAAACAACCAAACAAAATATGTTATTTTAGGATTATCTATGGTTTCCCCCAGAGTTCAATAATTGGGGCACTTCGCTGATATGCGAACCTGATCAAATTACAGAGGGATCAGTATTTGTACAAACGGAATTAGAAGTCCTATTGTAAAACTAACGGACAGATAATTTACCTATCTCTAAATCGCCATCTCACAGAAGGTCGAGTACCAAAGGTCATTAAGCTGTACTTGACCCTATCTTGACCAACAGAATCGATGATGCTTTTTAGAATATCCTTCATCTGTTCAAACTTTTGGTATGACTCGCCAGCAGTTGCACTAATAGCAATGGCAAGGTCAGTCATTGGAATGTTAGGATTGTCTAGAGAGAGTAAATAGAAAATAATTCAAAATTCAAAAAAATATACCAACGACTTTAAAAGCACAAAAAAGTTTACGTATTTCCGTAAAAAACAAATATCGAAAATAAAATGGCCACAACAGCAAAAACGACCTTAAAAAACAAACAAGTAAACAGAAAAACCAGCAGCAAAATCACCGCCAAAAGCGCCATACGCCAGTCATCGACAACAACAAATTAAAGCATCATTACCACTAGCAGCGATAAAATAAGTAGAAAAAACCTATCCACAAAAATTACTTTCGAAGAATTTATCCATGACTTTCTTGGCAATCTTGTCAGAGTCCTCATCATCAGTTGTGTTAACCATATTTTTCTTATTCCCAGTTGTCTTCTCCAGCTCATTCGGATTCGACTCGCTTCCAAATGCTACGGGGATGACCTGGACACCCGCGTTCTCCAGTCCTTTCGCAGCCATTACGATATCATTTTCAGATTTTCCTGATCGATTGTCAGCGATCACAACTAATACTTTTCTGGCATTAGGACGGGAGTTGTCGAAAAGGTTTTTAGCGCTTGACAGGGCTCCATCCAAATTCGACCCACTAAGCTTTCGAATGCTGGTTACGAGGTTAAGGAGGCTTTCGTCTGTCGAGAAGGACTCGCCAAAACGTATCTATATGAAAATGGTAAATAATAATATGGAAAATCTCGTGCATTCTCAAGACTAGTTTTCGTGGAAGTTCTTTTTTTAATTGATTATGCCTATATGTAGCTGTAAGCAGCGAAAGTTAGATTACAACGGCTCAATAACACGTTTGTTACACAATCTAATTGATTCCCTAAAAAAAAAACAAGGTCTTTTTTCGTCTGGAAAGAGGCTACCGAATGCTAAAACAAAGGGAATTATCTTAATTCCTATTAACTATTTCTTAATGGACTACTTCAACGATACGGCGGCCATCTTGCTAAACAAGACAAAGATGACAAAAAATATATAGAGTTTCGTGTGTTTTTTTTTTCTTTCTCTTATGGGTAAAGGTGATCAATGTACCGTCTTAATTCATCTTTTGCTGTATTCTCTTGCGGTGAGCTGTTAATATCAATCAACCTTATTACTGTAACAAATTTAATTTGCCCCCTGGAAGCCCCATAATTCATTGTAACCCAAGATGGCCGCCGTATCGTCGAAGAAGTCCATTGTCTCCCATATTCTGCCACTACAGACCGAATTTGCTGCTATCTAGGTATTAATTATCACCTACCTCAATATTGGGCACTGTTCCATGGACAATGATGCTATAATGGATTCGCCCTTGGCCGTATTTATTAATGATATTCTTAATAACATCCTTCATTTTCATGAAATTCCTATCAGACTGGACGGCTGTTGCACTGATGACAAACGCAAGGTCCGTCTCCGGAACAGAAGGGAAATCTATATGACAAATGAAAACAATMATCTGCCAGGCCGTATGGTAAGATTTGATGTCTAAAGGCCCTAAAAAACGCGGTCCCACCATTTGACACAACATTTAGTTAGCTTAACTGGGACTAATCTTGGTACCGTATATCGTGGTTGTGTTAAAATTGTAGCTAAAAAACTGTTGGCTAAATGTTGGGACTGATGTTTTTACTTTGCCCATAAAAGAAGAGTCGACGTAATACATTCAATTGTTTTCTTTTGCTTTAGTTTCACTGTTAGCCACTAATTATACAACATTGTTGCATGGCCCAAATAAAATCACTTTATGGCTGGTCCAAAATGTTGGATCAACATATTGGATCAAAATGTTGGATCAAAATGTTGGATCAACATATTGGATCAAAATGTTGGTTCAAAATGTTGGATCAACATATTGGATCAACACATTGGATCAAAATGTTGGTTCAAAATGTTGGATCAACATATTGGATCAAAATGTTGGCTAAAATGTTGGATCAATGATGGATTAAATGCTATAAAATATTATAATTAACATAGAGTTTTTTTTTGCATTCTATAGAATAAGTCATTGATTTTTTTTACTAAGATAGCATTCTGAAAGGAGAAGCTAAGGAAATGAATGCTCTACGATCGAATATGACAGGCATTCCTAAGAGTTTCTTTATATAAAGAGTGCGTATTTACCTTCTATAACTTTGCCCATAATTTTGTCACCTAGTGTTTTTGGGTCTTCGTTGTCACCTGCCTTGATCAGATTACGCTTGTTTGTTGTGGCGATGGTGAGCTCTTTTGGGTCTGACTCGGATCCCAAGGCAACTGGTATGACACGAATGCTCTTTTCTTCAAGAAGACGTGCCTTTATCTGGGGAAAAAATACTCAAGTTGAAATATGAAATGATGTATTTTTTACCCATTCAAGCATCTTTGTCTTCTTCTCCAGCCACTCATCTGTCCTTCACTTGATCTTTCTTCTTCTTGCTTTCGCCCAACGATATCTCCAACGATACTATTCATCCGTTCTTCTTTTCCACCTCCTTCCCTACATCACTCCCTTCTTCCTCCTTTCCTCCCCACATCAACCTATCCATACACCAACCTGCCCATTTATTAACCACTGAATACATCCTTTCCTTCCATCCACATTCAATAAATCATCCCTTCCATCCATCCCCTCATCCACCAAAATATTTTCATTCACATACGAACCCTAACATTTATCTACAAATGTATTTATTCACCCATCCACCCATCCACCCACCCATCCATCCATCCATTATAACCCATGACCACTGTCCATTCATCTACCCATGTACTCATTCACCCATTCACACACCATGCATCCGTCCATCCATGTATTAATTCCGCCTATAACCATTCATACAACATACCTTGACATCGTTCTGACCGCTATCAGATCTCTTATCAGCAATCACAACAAGCACCAGTTTAGCAGTAGATCTTGGGTTCATGAACATCGTCGTTGCTTCTTGTAAAGCCATATCAAGGTTAGCCCTTCTGCCCGTCATAGAGACCGCATCAAGTGACCTACTCAGTTCTTCCACTGATATTGGACGGCTTCTAAAAGGGATATTTATTGTAGGTCTATCACCATAGACCATCAAACTATACCGTATCTTACTTGTGCCGTAATTTTCAGCAATTCTTTTGATGGTGTCTTTCATTGTTTCAAAGTTGTTAGCAGATTTGACAGCAGTGGCACTGATGGCAAAACCAAGGTCGAGCTCTGGAACGCGCTTTTTCTCTGTAGAAAAGAAAACAACGGGTATACTTTTTTGAGTTATTATTTTTTTCGCACGATTGCACGAAAGAAAGGAAAAAACGAAGGAACCAAGGAAGAAAAGAAGGAAGAAAGGAAGAAAGGAAGAAAGGAAGAAAGGAAGAAAGGAAGGAACGAAGAACCTGAACGAAAGAACAAACGAAAGAACAAACAGACGAAGGAAGGAAGGAATGAAGAAAGCAAGCAAGCAAGCAAGCACTGGGCCCGATTGTACGAAGCCTGGATAGTACTATCCGGCGGATAAATCCTTATTCAGGGGATGGGTCGATGCTGTTTTCCAATAAATTTATCCACTGGATAAGATTTATTCTTCGGATAGCGCTATCCAGGCTACGTGAAACCGGGCCCTGGTTCACATAAACCTAAGATGTTTTTCTTACGATTGCCAATCTTATTCATGATCTCAGTCAAGATGTCTTTTGGTTTTTCTTTTTCATCGACTTCAATCAAGTATTCTTCATATGGTGTGGTGTCTTTTAGTCCAGTTGGATCAGATTCTCTTCCATATGCTACTGGTATAACAATGTATCCTTCTTCATCCAGAAGTTTGCTGTGTTTCTTTAGTTCCTCTGGATCACTAGTGGATTTCTTGTCCATAACAATAACTATGACCTATAGGCAAGGCAAAATGTATTTTAAAGAAGAGCATGGGATGATGGTGATTCACTGAGTCAATGTCACCGAAACGAAAGCCGAGGGAAACTTTGTCGAAGTCCCGACGCCGTAGTCTAAAATCTCCTGATGATTATCAATTAAATATGTCCTTCTGGAAACGATGGATCGTGATATCCTTATATTAAACATTATTTTTTGCACTGGATTCGTTAGGTTTTTCGTGAATCAATATGGGCTTTTGARTGCATTTTGCAATGGCCCCAAACGAACGAGTATTACCAACCTTCTTGACACCTGGTCTACCATTTCTATTAAATTCATTTCTCGCCAGTTCGAGAGACTTATCGAGAGCTGTACCACTAGCTCTTGGAATGTTCTCAACAAACTTCTTAAAATCATCATCAGAGGGGAATTTTGATGTAAATTCCAACTTCAGTGCGGGTGTGTTGCCAAATACAATAACGCTGTAGTGCAGACGATCACCGCCGTATCTGTCGATGGCAGCTTTCACGATGCCTTTCATCGTCTCGAAGTTGGTGATTGCATCAATTGCAGTGGCACTCATTACAAAACTGATATCCATTTCTGGGATCGTTTCAATAGCTTAAAAAAAGGTAAAACACACAGAGGTCAGTGAAAAGGTAATCAGGAATTTCAATTAAAATGTGATTGGAGCGATCTGAATTCACGTGATTGGAGCGAAAGACCCTCAGAAGCGCGAAAGGGGCGCAACTGCTCAAATAAAGCACTACAAAGGTACCCACTTGTCAAGACGTCTCCTTACCGCGAATTTATTTTTTTTATTTTTTTAAGGTTCAAAGCGGAACAAGCTTTATATCGGGCTGTAATCATGACATAACAATGAAGGCCATTGCCGTGATTTATCTTTTGGCACACCTAGAGACTCATAGCAAATATTCTATTAAATTTAATTCAAGATGGCGGGCTATGCAACCAAAAATAGTCCTTTTGTAAAACAAGTGTAAGGGTCTTTAGGGATGTCACTGAATTGGCGCAATGTGTCTTGAACGGAACTTCAATTGTACAGCAAAGCTTTCGGGGGCAAAATTAACGTCCAAATAATGCTTTTCTCATCTATCTATATCTTACGTTTCAATATTTTGTCCATGATTTTCTGGCCAAGACTGTTAGCCTTTTCATCTCTAGGTACTTTCAGCATATTCTCTTTGTTTCCAGTTATCTTTTCTAGTTCTGTTGGGTCGGCGTCAGTTCCTACAGCGACTGGTATTACCCGAACATCGATCTTCTCCAAGATTTTGGTATTAGTCTTGATTTCGTCAGGAGTGTTGGATGATTTTTTGTCTACTATTACTACTAATACCTAGAAGGGAAAAAAAAAAAACAAGTGTGAGCTTGAGATACCTTATTTTATGCTAATTCTACTGGTGCCCTGATCAGTACTTATAATCACACATACAAATTAACTAATATTACTAATGTCGGTTTTAGTAATTGCGGTCATGTTAACGATGGCAAAATATTCTTGCATTTTTTACTTCTGCGTATAGCTAAACATTTTTTGACAGCCATTATATGGGGCAGAAACTATGCAACGTTTTTTGATCATTGAGATTTCAACTTCTAGGTGTGAAGCTTGTATTTAAAACTTCTGTTTTGACGTACTGTCTTTTTGTACCGAAAAATACCTGCTGACTCTGACTGAGTTTTCCATAGCGATATAATGCCTAATTTTTGTAACATAATTTTACCTTTCTGGAGTTAGGTCTGGCTGGAGCAAACTCGAAAAGTTTTTTGGCTTCCGCCAAAGCTTCGTTCAGGTTCGGTGTTCCGGAAGAGCGTGGTAAGGACACTACACGTCGTTTCAAATAGTTGGGGTCAGGAAAGGCTTGACCAAAGTCAATATGTGTTGTGGGAGACGAGCCGAATGCGATAACTGCATAACGGAGACGAGTTGTTCCATATTTGTTGACGATGTATCCAATAGCGTCTTTCATTAGTGCGTAGGTCTCGTCAGAATCGAGGGCGTCGGCGCTGATGGCGAACCCGAGGTCTATGGCTGGCATTGCTGCTTTTTCTGATATACATAAAAAAAGATTGAGAACAGTCAAAAAATAATAATAAATAAATTAAAATAAATTTTWAAAAAAATCCCTTAGCTTCGAATTTTTCCTTATTCTTCGTAATTCCTCGAGGTTAATTAGCATGAAATGTGACTAACGTTCAGTGCTATAGTATGCAAATGAGCAAAATCACCGGAAGTGACCCAGAATTGTACGCGATGATCATCTAAGATGGCTATCACTGTCATATCGTTAAGATTGACGACAAGCTCCTTATAGTGAAAATCATCCAAAATGGCTGCCACTTTTATTTCCTTATTGTTAACACATATCATACAGCATATCTATTAAATTTTCCAAAACACGACATAGATTAGCAAAGCAGAACAATAAACTCCTTACCGTTCAGCACCCTATCCATAATCTTCTTTGCAGTTTTCTTCGCTCCATCGCCATCATTAGTTGGTAATACATCTTCTTTGATTGGAGTCACATGACCCAATTCATTAGGGTCCCCAGCATTACCAAACGCAACAGGAATGACTCGTATTCCTTCCTCCTCTAAGGATTTACCAGCAGCCTTCAATTCTTCCACAGTATTGTCCGACCTCTTATCAACTACGACTACAAGAACTTTCCTTGCTTGTGGCCTAGCTGCATTCATAAGGTTCCGTGATTCTCTTAGAGCTCGTTCAAGGTCAACACCACCGTCAATCTTCGGTATGATCTGGATTGCTCGCTTGAGGTCAGCATCTGTGGGGTACTTAGTGCCAAACCTAAGCTGTACAGTGGGTTTGTCACCGAATGTTAGAACAGCGTAGCGGAATTTATAAGTGCCATACTCGTCGATGATTTCGTTGATGATATTTTTCATTTCTTGGAAATTTCTGGTGGATCTGAGGGAGGCAGCGCCAAGGGCGAATACTAGATCAATGTCTGGGAGTTTTTGTCGGCCTGTAAAAGTAAAAATTTGCAATTAAATTCAAAAACTCTTTTTTTTTTAATTTCTTGCAAATCTCAAAAATGTCTATGTTATAAACGTAAATACGTATATGTATATTTTTTAAATGAAAGGTATTTTTTCAAGATCTGAGTTTTCATGCATGCATTTTGTTGATGCACCCTCTAGCGTAATTCTTCAGTTTAATTCGCAATTTTCTTTAAAGAAAAATCTTATGAATTTAAATTCCAAGCAAATTTTGTAACGCTTTGAACTACCATAGAAAAATACATGTACATGTTACCAATCATGCGAGAGAGATTACTTCTCATCCAATCAAAATTTTGGACTGCACGGTCGAGCACGGCAAGGTGACACTAAAGAATAACGTTTGCGCATGTGTGCCTTCCAGCACGTTTTCTAAGAATCGGCACGATACTGCCGTACTTCAGCTTTATAAGAAATCTGTTCTATCGCTGAATATTCTTGAAAATTCTCTGGTGGGATGGGAGACATGTTACGCTATATTGATTGACTTGAATAAAACAGTTAATCTTGGGTGCTTATTCTTAGTCAACTAACAAGGTGACCAGGTCTTTGGTCCCTTTATTCTCACGAGAAGGGATACATGCCACCAACACTTACGTGTAAGTGCCTTGTCCAGAATGGTCTCAGCGACAACAGAAGGACTCACAGTCTTGTTAGCTTTTATAACATTGTCCTTCCATGGTGTTATTTTACTCAACTCGTCCGCATCAGACGATGAACCGAGAGCTACAGGTACCACTATTATCCCAGCATCCTCCACTGACTTGGCTTTAGAATGCAATTCATCTGGGCCGCTCGTAGACTGATGATAACAACAAAGTAGGTTAATATTGTGTATGTGACGCTGTAACTTAGTTATTCTTACAACATAACGATTTGAAGAAAGTTTGGTCGAAGGGTGCCCAAGTGAGATAAAAGTGAAGAGAGAAAATAAAATAGGAAAAAAATCGACTTAAAAAAAATTGAATTCGATTTCAAGATACGGTGCTTCTTAACACAAACGAGTAAAAAAATCGATTAAAAATAGATAACTTTTTTTTTCGCGCGCGTTTGTTGTCCTTGTTTATGCGTTATTTAGCAGACGTTATCTTAGCCTCAAAATAAGGGAATGAATTTAAATACAATTTTGATTTATTAAGCTCTCCCTCTACAATCTATAGTGGGCTCCCTTTGRTTATAACGAAAGCAAATTCAACGCAAAAATCGGCCAATGTTTTCATTAAATTGTCACTTTTCCAGAATGGAAAATTTGACATACCTTTTTATCCATAATGACAGCGAGGACTTTCAGTGCATCTGGTCTGGCTTCTCTTTCATACAGGTCTTTAGCTACCTCCATTGCTTTGTCAAGAGCCCCACCACGTGAACGTGGCACCATCTCCAAATGGTTGCGTAATGCTTTGTTACTGGCAAACACTGAACTAAATCTATTGCAAAACAAGCAGAGCAGCACTAATTGGCACTTTTCTCGAGATCTTTCCGAGTTAATTCAAACGATTAGTAATAAGTGCTGTAACCTTTGCTTTTCTGAACAAATTGACGCAATCTTTGTCATAATTTAATAATATTAATGCGAATTAGCCTGCAAAGATCTCGAGCTAGGACCTGATGTTTACTGACTTTCCAAGTAATTCTGACTTCCTTTACTTAATTCAACTTTAATCAGTTTGATTACCAATCTTATGACAAAAACGTTTCTTTGGGACGCCATTTTACCTTGAATAATATTCCCCGAAAGATTCATCTTGCAGAGCCCATCCCCAAGAGACCATGAACTGAATTAATTTGTTATCAAGCTGATTGTTAGATGATGTAAAAGTCCTAGTTAACGCTTCCAAAACCCAACCCTCTACAATCATGTGCAACCCATATTTGAAATAAAGAGATCAATGAAATATTTTCTTACCTTAGTTTAATGGCAGGATTGTCTCCAAACACTATCAAACTGTACCGAATTTTTCCTGTGCCATATTTGGTAATCATCCGTTTGATGATGTCTTTCATCTGTTGAAAGTTTTCATCGGCATCGACGGCAGTAGCACTGATGACAAAGCCCAAGTCGATCGCTGGTATGTCTCTTTTGTCTAGCAATATAATGTGCTTCATTAGAGGTTACTAAAAGACCTCGTCAAGCAGTTCACAAGAAAAGTAATGTTCTGATCAGTATAGACAATAAAAAGAATGTAGGGCAATGAAGAAAGGAAGAAAGAACACAATAATCGATATCAAAATAAAATTAACATAGACATAAAAATAGGAGTAAGAGTAGAAAAAAATCATACAAGTCCGCATCTTTCCGCATCTSAGATAAGCCAAACTGGGTCGAGGTAACATTTCAAGGTGCATTGACTGTTTTAGAAGACATAATTCCAAGATGGCATCTATTTGATCCTCCAAAACAGTCTCAAAATGCACTGCAATGCCAATTGCCCTATTTCAATATGACGTCACATCAAAACAATCTATTGTTTAAACGCAAAGGATYATGTTCGTTGGAGGGAGTCAAATCAACGCAAATTCACCGAAAATTGTTCTAAAACCCGTATCAATCCACGAAGAGAAGTAGAATAGCCAGCAAACGCTCAGAATATTTTTCAGTACATATTAACACATATTATATCTAAAAACCAGGCCATTTTAGATTAAACTGTTTCGCTAGGAGCAAATTGTGTTGGATTTTCTATTGGGTTTGACGATTCTATCCCCCACATAAACAAGCAGTGACGTCATAGTGAAATAGGGCAATTATACCCAGTTTTCCCCAAACCTCGGAATGGCTTATTTGTATAATATAAAGCATCGGTTAACCCATCAATGGGAGTTCCGTGCMCCTTTTCCACAAAGAATTTACATAAATGAAATAGAAAAGTGAGAAGGATAAGGTAGTTTTTTCTTTCGTTTATAACCCCACAACGAATCATTAAAATATTGTTGTTACATCTTACCGGTAAAAACTTTCTTCATGATTCTTTTTGCAAGGTCTGTTGGTTTTTCAGTCTGGTTGGTTTTAAGGATTACCGTTATTGTTAGAAGAATGGGCTCTAATTCATCTGTGTCAGCGTCCTCTCCCACCACAACAGGAATCACCTTATATACAAAGAAATTGAATTGATAAAACAATATCAAAACTACCAAATAATACTCAGACAGTGAGATGTTATAGGGTTTGATTAGAAGAACAGTCACGTGACTGCAGTGAATGTAGGTGAATAGCGGAAAATTTGATTATTTAATTAATTAATATAAAAACTTTCATTTGAGTTACATAAAGCCAACTCTATAAACCAAATTCAAAACTCGCACCGATGTGAGGCTTAAGTTGTGAACAAAGGGATCTGGCGTGACTCAAAGTAATCTGGCGTGATTCAAAAGTCACGAATCACGCCAGATTCCTTTGTTCACAACTTAAGCCTCACATCGGTGCGAGTTTTGAATTTGGTTTATGGGATAAAAGTGCGGCTGGCACATGTATTTGTACACGTGTATTTGGGTGGCCTGAGGCAGGTAAGACGAAACAAATTCCCGGTCGAGACTGGTTTGAGTACTTTAGTTGCAGTGGTGATTAGCGATAACAAGTTTTTATCATAATTCATGGGAACTTTTCATAAGCTAATTTCATAACTGAAGATTATATATCAGCACGTGACTATAGGCCGGCTTATTACAGTGGTATTTGCATTTGAGGCCAATAAAAACCCACCTTAATCTTATAGTCATGTAAAGGCTTAGCAGCAGCTTTGATATCTTCAGGCCTGTTACTGGATTTATTATCGACAATCACCACGAGTACTTTCTTGGCATTTGGTCTAGGCGGAGCACTCTCAAACAGCCGCTTGGAGTCTTCCAACGCCTTAATCAAGTCAGGTTCACCATCGACCCGTCGCATAAGGTCAAGGTAATTTTTGAATGCCTCTTTAGTTGGATAGGTTTCGCTGAATGAAAGGCTTGTAGATGTAGTAGCACCGAATACTATGATACCGTAGCGAATCTTTTCAGTTCCATACATGTCAATCACTGCTTTGACCATCTCACGCATGCGCCTGAAGGTGGAGTCAGCTGACGCAGCAGTAGTGCTGATTGCAAAAGCAAGATCTACTTCAGGAATCCTGGCCGTATCTGAAAATAGAATACAAGAGAAAATATCATAGTAAGATGAAGAGAATATAGTTTATTAACATTGACCCCTCCCGACCCCAAATGGTCGGTGAAGACGACCTTCCGCAGTTGCGCACTTCAACACTAAGGATTGGAGAGAATTTCTTAAGAGTTGAAGGTATCTTTTGAGACAATCATGGGCTTAAAAACATTGTTTATCTACGTTAGATGCTCACACACAGTACCGTCTTGGCCACGGCACGGCATGGGCACACCCTAACACAAGTCACATTTCCAATGCTGGAATTGAACAATGTCAGGCTTACCATTTAAAGCTTTGTCCATTATTTTATCTGCTATCTTTTTGGGTCCGTCGGTTTCCTTTGTAGGTATTACATCAGGCGTTGTTATCCCCAGGTCACCGGGGCTCGACTCACGGCCAAGAGCGACCGCGATGACCCGGATACCATCTTCTTCAAGCAGCTTAGCAGCCTCGCGCACGTTACTTTCAGTGCTTCCAGAGCGCTTATCGGTGATCACGACGAGTACTTTATTAGCATTAGGACGAGCGCCAACAGCTGGATCGAAGAAATCACGTGATTCCTGGTATTTAAGAAGGAAAAAATATATAAATGATATCAAGAGAATGAATCGTAGTTATGAGTAAACATAGGGCCTTATGCTCAGTTAAATCTACTGCATATTCCATATTTAATGGTTATGCTAAGCATAGCCCCAGAAAACATACCGAAATTAATCAAACGCGTAGCAATCAAAGAAAAGAAAACAAGGGTATCGTCTTTATAACACCATGCTAAATGGATCAAAACTATTTACCTCTAGAGCTCGGTCTAATGAAGAGCTATCAGGATTTCTGGGTACATTAGAAATGAGGCTCTTTAACTGCCGGTTTCCAGGGAATTTATTACTAAACTTCAATGCGACAAGAGGCCTGTCGCCAAAGGTGACGAGACTGTAATGGATCTTGTTTGATCCGTATTCATCGATAATGGCATTGATGATATCTTGCATCTTTCTGAAGTTTGAGCTGGCGCTGACTGCTGTTGCGCTGATGGCAAAGGCCATGTCTGTTTCAGGCAGTTTCTTTCTCTCTGTTTTACGAAAAGATAAAATGAAATGTATATCAATGTATAAAGAATGAATGACTGGACGAACAACCAAACGTACGTACGTAGGAACGAACGAACGAACGAACGAACGAACGAACGGACGAACG
>NW_022261458.1:14197-27504 GCF_009602425.1 Actinia tenebrosa | reverse complement strand
CTGGAGTCTCCATCGACTGCTGTTGCACTGAGGGCAAAGGCTATGTCGAGTTCTGGAATATTGGGAAGCTCTGAAAAACATAAAAATAGATGTAAATGTCGTATGACTCAAATGCATACCTTGCCTAGAGTTGGTTGGAAGCTTCAGATTTACATTCTTCTACACGCACTGCCATTACAGTGCGAATCGAAAAACCATGGGCACCTAGAAATATTTCTAGAATGTACAATAGCCAATCAGAAGCGTTATTGTTATCTTTCCGTTATCTTGTGGTTAGAAAGTCAATTCTAATTGGCTAAAGAACACTAGTATAGAACATGCCTAGAATATTTCTAGGTGCCCACGGTTTTTCTATTCGTACTGTAAAAAAAAACTTTAAAAATAGCTTATTCGCTTTAATGGCAATTCGAATTATCTTAACTATACCATAAAACATTAGTGAATGCCAAGCTCTGTCCGTCTTTCTGTCTGTGTATATGTATGTACGTGATGACGTGCGTATGCTTTTGCTCTCCCAACCCCCCGTATTTTCTATGCTAATGTCTTAGGAATACAGCCTAAACTAACCACTTACAAAAATTAGGTTCAAATTCCAAATCGATCATGGAACACAGAGCCAAAAGTTTGTTAACCACTGGGTGCAAACCATTTTCCCGATTTTATTTTCACCATTCACTTGAATCTAAATTGGGCTCCCTGTGCCCAAAATACTAACAAAAACCAAGTCGGCTAAATTTCGATTGGATCATAGAAAGAAAGGCCACATGTTGTTAGCTAATGGTGTTTAGGCACATTAAGATTTGAAAAAATCTACGACGGCGACAACAACCGGAAGTGTAAACAATTTCTCTTTGGGGTTCTTTCTGTTCACTGGAGATTTTTATTTAAAACATTGTCAGTAAAGTGAGCTCATGCACAGAGAAGACAGACTTTGAAGGCACGAAATCCCAAAGAGGAGTTATTTACACTTCCAGTTGAAGTCGCCCTCTTGGAATTTCCAAATCTTCAGGTGGCTATTAAGTGCTACCCTCGTAAAACAAGGACGATATAAAGCAGGAGGATTTTATTTTCTCTTACCCCTCAATACTTTATCCATAATCTTGTCTCCTAATGGTTCAGGATTCTCGTCTGTTTTGCCCTTCACAAGGTACTGCTTGTTATTCGTTCTTTTCACCAACTCGTCCGGGTCCACCTCGTTACCAATAGCAACAGGCACCACTTTGATGTTGTTCTTGTTCAAGTTCTTCACTGCSTTCATGCCCTCTTCGGGTGAATCAACAGGCAATTTATCAACAATAACAACAAGAATCCTCTTAGCATTAGGTCGCGAAGGAGCTCTATCAAATACTCTCTTAGCCTCATCAAACGCGCGCTTCAAGTTTGGATCTCCCCTTGGCTGACGAATCAAACCAATGTAGTTCTTTAGCTTTTCAAGGGTAGCAAATTTCTCTTGGAAGGTCAGCGCGTTTGACGGAAAGGTRCCAAATGGAAGTACGGCATATCGGAGACGGTCTGTTCCATACTTRGTAATGATGCTGTTGACTGTGTTTTTCATCGTTGTGAAGGTTTTGTCTGCGTTGGCAGCAGATGTACTGATGGCAAAGGCAAGGTCGATTTCTGGAACCACTGGAATTTCTATAAAAAAAACATTGCATTAAATATAACTTATTTTACTGACAGAATAATTGACGTAGTTTTTCAGGTCATTTGCAGTCAACCGTTCAAAACAATTAGGGCGAGGTGAAARAGTGACTTTGGAGTCTTTTACTTCTATAAGTAAATGGTGCAGGYGAAATTTGGATTTTGCAGATAAAATTATTTGTATCCTTCCCTCCTTTTGTCATCGATTTTATTGTGACTCTTTTCTTTCCAAAGTTCGGTAATTCCTAACCCACTTTTGTCTTTCCAASCCCCTTTCTTATCCCGCTATAAAATAGAGACAAAAATATACTTTTAAACCTATCAACCAAACAAAATGGAAGCTCTAAGAAAAAAGCTATGGGGTTTATAACGATTTTCATGTTATTATACTGGGATTATTTAACTCCTTTTACCAGATAAAGCTTTTTTCATGATAGCATTAGTAATCCTGCGAGGACTATCCCTGTCTTTAGTGGTGATGACATCATCTGGTGCAATGGTATCTGCTTCTTGTTTGTCGCTTTCACTACCGAGTGCCACAGGAATAATATGGACACGATCTTCTTTCAGAGGCCTGACTGCTGATCTGATGTCTGACAAGCTAGAATCTAGGGAAATGAAGTAAAAAAAATGTGTAAAGGATCCTAAAGTATATGAAAGGTAAAGAAGTCTTGAAATCTTGATTAAGTAGATAAGGTACCCTAGCGTTTAAACATCAATTCTATCGAACCCTGGAATAACCTTGGCTGATCTAAGTTAGGGTGTGGTGTGTTGTATGGTTACACTATCCTTGACTCCCAGAGGTATGCGAGGTATATTTAACGTACTAGCACTATTGCAGAAAGTTCGTAAACAAGAAGTGTACCCGGAGTGAGCAAGGAGTGAACCCGGTTTCGGAGTAAAGTCCGAGTCCGAGTCAGATCCAAGTCCGAATCAAATTTTCGAGTCAAATGCCAAAATGTAAAATTTAGCAGTGAATATGTAGGAGCAGATATATTTTTTGGTCTCGATTTAAGGTGTTAGCCTGCGCATGACGACAATGAYCACAAAGACGAAACGACGATAAAGAAGCTTACAAAAAATATTGTAGCTCCTGGAATAGTTTCCAAAAGTCCCCTCGTTTTTAGACAAAAAAGTGCGACATGAAAAAAATGTCTAAATGTCTTCAATCATGATTGTAGTAATCTCGAATAAAATACCTGAGCGTTTATCAGTGATAACKACCAAGACCTTCTTTGTTCCAGATCTCAACGTCTCCGCCTCGTCAAAAAGTTCCTTAGCCTTCTCAAGAACCTTGTCAAGATCAGCTCCACGTCCGTTTATCTGTAGAGTGTCGATAAACCTTTCTAACTCGCTATCATCTTTCATATTGTTGTTGAATTTCAGGATGGTAGTGGGAGTACTGCCGAAGGTGATGATACTGTAGTGTATCCTGTCCATTCCGTATTGACGAACAACACGTTTCATTATGTCTTGCATCTTCTTGAAGTTTTTGGTTGGGTCTGTTGCTCTTGCACTGACTGCAAATATTAGTTCTGTTTCTAGGAGGGGTGGTAACTCTGGTTTGAAATAATAAATAAATAAATAAATAAATAAATAAATAAATAAATAATAATAATACCAATATCATTTTCGGAATTTAAATTAATTTACCCCTGCTAGTGGACAAAGCCTAGTTGGTATTGCATTAGAGAATATGGTTCCCGAATTAGAATTCAAAAGTTTATCTAGGTTTATCTACCCTGTGTTTTAGCAATTCTCGCTAAAGTGTACGGGAAAACCCATAAACAACCAAGCACGGGAACACAAATAAGTCGGAGGAAAAACATAAGGCATACGTAACGGCATATTTATGTGATATCTATATCCTTATTCGATCTGTGACTTAGTCGTACCCTAAGGTTGTTTCAGAAAAAAATTGAAGATGTAAACCTATAAATATACCCAAAAAATATCCCCTTCTTCAAAATTAAGAGATCCCTTACCCTTGATTGCCTTTCTGACAAGCTGTTCTGCTGTCCTATTGGTCGGTKCGTTCTCGTCAGGTTTTATTAGGTYCTGTTTCTGCGKTGTTATTTTTGACAACTCCTTTTCATTTGCTTCGTTACCCAAAGCAACAGGGATGACTTTGATKGAAGCTATCTCCAAATCTAAGGCCTTTTTCTTGATATTTTCCAGGTTACTTGTTGAGTCTTTGTCCATGATTACCACAGCAACCTGAATAAATAAAACAAAAAATAAATTAAGTAATTTTTAAAAGCTATTTATGAACCGGTAAAATGACACAGATAAAAAAATAGGGCAATCAAATAATAATAAGTAAAACTACAGGTCCGCGAAATAATGAATGTTAGGGAGTGTGAGCCTCATGCTAAACGTAGAACTTCACATAAGCCGAACCTAATGACATCAAAGAACACCGCCTTGTTATCCATCATTTCAATTAGGTACGGCTCATGTGAAGTTGGACGTTTGACCTGAGTCTGAGAGTTGGAATAGGGAATGAATGAATGAACAAACGAATGTATAAAAAAATGAAGGTTTAATGATCAGGGAAGAGAGGGAGAAAGAGTACTGAAATGAAACTAATGAATAACTAATGATTAGAAAGACGAGGGTGAGTGGGTGAGTGAAGAGAGGGAGGGATGGACAGACAAGGGAATGATCAAGGGAAACAGTCATAAGTTTTCTAACATAAGACGTTCGGTTGCTACTACTAAACCTTTTTGGCTTGTTTTCGAGGTGATGCTTCCAAAACGTTCTTTGCTTCAYCAAGAGCGTTATCAAGAGAAGCCCCAGAACTCCTTGGGACGTTATTAATGATGAACTGGAGTGATTTGTCATCAGGGAACGATCTACCAAACCTCAGGTGGACCGTGGGAGTTCGTCCAAACACAAGAACGCTGTAGCTGATATTAAACGTCCCATAACGCTCGACAACAGAGTTAACAATCTGCTTCATCTTTTCGAAGTTCTCTGCACTGCGAGTTGCAGTTGCGCTAATCACAAGTGCCAGATCAAGCTCAGGAATTCTTGGGTAAGCTGAAAAATGAACGAATAATACTATTGCCATTGTTTTTATTGCTACGCGCAGATAGAGACAACAGTCGCGACCTGCYGAAAATTGGAAAATACGTTGCCGTCAATCAAAATAAAYTCCTTTGACTTTTTCGTTTTGTTCCATGCCTTTTACAGGKCGTTACACTAGAACCACGACAGCCRCAACTGTTAAAAACTATGCATTGAGTTGCGCAGGTTGCAAGTCACGCAGTTCTTCACTTACTTGTAAACACCTTGTCCATTATAGCCTTAGCTAGATCACGTGGTGTCATGCCACCAGGGTTAACTTTGATGATGTCCTTCTTTGTTGGTGTCATCTTCTCTATTTCTCCTTGATCTACCTCTGGACCAACTGCTATACTTATAGTTCGTATACCATTTCGGTCAAGTGGCTGTGCGGCTTTCTTAACTTCATCTAGYGTGTTACTAAGAAAGTAAGAAACAACAACAATTCATAAGACTCGATAAGAATTTAGAAAATAAGTACGCCGAACAAAGATAAACATGAAGAAAAATAGGAGTGAAAAGGATGTTTGCATGTTGACGTAATTCAAATACAACACCCAGAGCGAATAGTAAACTTTCCCTCATCGAGGTACCGTAACTGTAGCATACAAAGATCGCAAATTGTGGTTAATTCCTCGTGACCATGTGATTGTGATGGTTGATCGTACCGCTTCATGTCCTCAATTCTTTGACGCGACAATCCTGTACCGTAGCCGTGTCTATTGAGGTACGTACCATGATACTTTGATAGTGCCGTGTCATGTACCCAGTCATGTCTGTACCAAGATTGTGCATCATTTCCTTGCTAGCAGAATCTCCTCTTTCTCTCCCTTCTTTTAAGCGGGGAGGAGGGAGACTCTGCCGATGTAGAGCGTTTCCTTTGATACACCGAACGAAACCAGTTTTAAAAACCGGTTTTTAACTGGGTACATGTAGTGCGCATGAGAAAATGTAACACACCGTGGCGCCAAATGTTTGACGAGAGCGGCTGTCAAAATCATGACAGCGCTGCTAAGTTACGCCACGCAGGCGCGACAAGTATAACGTCCTACATCGGCAGAGTCTATTTTTCTCACTCCACCAAAACAAAAGGAAAATAGGCTCTGCTAGCAGGGAAGTGCATCATTGATCTCAAAACAAATATACTTTATTGTTGTCCTATATATATAAGTCTTACCTGGATCTCTTATCCATGATAACCACAAGAATCTTCTTAGCATCCGATCTTGCACCCCGTCCATCAAATAACCTCTTCGCTTCTTCCAAGGYACTCCTAATGTTAGGTACACCACTGGGTCTCCTGTACACACTTATGGATCTATTCAAACTACCAATATCATTAAAGCGTTCATCTAGTCTTAAACGAGTAGTAGGCGTATCTCCAAAGACTATGACACCGTATTTGAGTGAATCTATTCCATATTCTAGTATGATATTCCTGATAGTATCTTTTATCTTGGTAAAGGTTTCTTCTGCATTACTGGCGACAGAGCTGATGGCAAAGACCAGGTCAATCTTGGGAATCGGTATTGTGTCTGTAAGAAAACACAACAGTTCTTTTATTAGAAAGAATGGTATTAAGTATACTTTAAAGTTTCGGAAACTATTTTTCCTATACATTAACTAAACTCCTTATGTCCTCCACGTAACCCTAACAAAATCTTACCCCCCCCCCCCTCTCCCCCTCCTAGTCGCACTTTCACTCACACGTTACCAGTACATTCAATATTCTATGCAAACCACTCTATATGATGTAGATATTGATTTTCAAAGAGGATTTAAAACCGGAGAACTCGGAGGAAATCTCTAGTGCAAAGAGAGAGAACAAAATAAACTGGCTTGAAATGAGACTTCCGCTGGAATCGAATCAGTGACCAGACCAAATGGACTCATGCATATTGGTGAGGGGAGAACACCTCAAAGCACTTTACCGTTAAAAGCTCTCTTCATGACATCCCTTGCTATATCCCTAGGGGTGTCTTTATCATCAGGAGCAAGAGCATTGTCCTTATTAGGAGTTATTATTTCTAGCTCTTTGGGGTCCACGTCAGCCCCAAGGCCAACTGTAATGATCTTAATCCCACCATCCTTTAGAGGCTCCRTGGCAATCAGGACGTCATCTGGTTCATTCTTGGGGTTCATGTCAAAGACGATCACCAGTAGCTTCTTAGATTTGGGCCTCATGGACACGGCCTAAAGAAAAAGTAAATGATTTCATACACAAATTAAAAATCGTCAATGTATGTTAGCTATTTTGAATTGTTCGACAATGCTGTCATTAAAGTTGCTGTGGTTGATGTTGTTGTTGGTGTTGGTGGTGGTGGTGGTAGTGGTAGTGGTGGTGGTAGTGGTGGTGGCGGCGGTGCTGGTGGTAGTGGCGGCGGCGTTGGTGGTGGTGGTGGTGATGGAAGAGGTGGAGATGGTGATGGTAGTGGTAGTGATAATATTGCCTGTGATGTTTTTTTTTTTTTTTTTTTTTTTTTTTTTYGATAGTTAGTGATGTTGTTAGTKTTGGTGATATGCTGCTGATTTCAAAAACAAAACAAAATAGTATCAGCCTTGGTCTTTTTTTGGGGGAGGGGTGAGGTGTTCCTCGTTAGTGATGATCTTGGTAATRTATCTGCATAGCAAAATGTTTAGGCTCGCGCTGTTGGACTTGAAACTCGTTTCTTGAAGCCCTCATCTGTACCTTGACAAACATCTTCCTGGCTTCATCTATAGCATCAATAAGCTCCATGCCATCTGATCTCAGAACTGTAACATTTACTCCATCAGGAAGATCTTGCTTCATTTTATTGGCCTCGGTGTCCACATCTCTATTTCTAACCGACGTGGAATCAACAAGTTTTATGGCCGTGTATCGGGTTTGGTCTGTTCCATACATGTTGACAATTTCATTGATAGTGTCTTTGATCTTATTGAGATTTACTACAGAACTTGTCGAAGTACTTATGATGAAACCCACGTCCATGTCTCCTCTAGGTAACGCTATAAAAATACAGGAAAATAAATGTAAATTATGGCAAAAACAACTATGAAATTGAGGTTATTATTATTTGGTTAGACAACAAGGTCATAGTGAATAACCAATAAAGTCATGAAAATAGTTAGTATACAATAAAAAGGGTTTCTGAAAAGATTTTGTTAACAAAAGAACCAAAGAGCAAGGGATCACCAAGTATGCACCAAAAAAAAAGAAATGACAACAAAAAAATAAATAAATAAATAAAAACTAAAACAAACAAACAAAAAAATGATGGAAAATATCAGAGGAAAGACTTAAAGGTAAAAGGTAGTCTACGCAGCCTGTGGTCCTGGAGTGATGTCATTTGAGTTATGAATGTTTTCCCGTGAGGACAGGGACACCACAACAGTAAAGCCAATTACTACTGGGATCTGTAGTGTTAGCACGAGCATTGAAGATGGGTCTTTACTTTGTCTACAAATAAATGTCTAAAAATACAAATGAAACCCAAGATGTGACACTTAAAAAACTCTTTACCTTCACCGATATTGATCATAATCTTTTCACCCAAGATGTCAGGACCTTCGTCCTCAGTGGCCGTCACCAGGCTACGTTTACTAGAAGTGAGAGAAAGCAGTTCTTGAGGATCTGCCTCGCTTCCAAAGGCAACTGGAATGATAGTTACTGCTGTATCCTGAAGCTGTTTGGCACCTCTTAGGATGTCATCAGCATCACCAAGAGACTTTTTATCCATCACGACAACTGAAACAAAGTTAACATAAGAAAGGTTTACCGAGGCTAAAGATATCTGCTGTTCAGTAACCGAACATGATTGCAAAATAGAATTTAAGCTGCACAAGTAACAATTTTGGCTGGAMATTTCCATTGACCAACTGTTATTTTGAGTCATGTTTACTTTTAACCTTTTTAGCTTTCCAGACATTTTATTTACTTAYTATTTCTTTGGATCAAGCAAATAATCGCAGTCATTGCAAATCTTCTTTGAAGACTGCGTTACAGTCATTGCAAATCTTGAATACAATAGATTAAGCTGCAAGCAAACTTACCGAGAACCTTCTTCACTCCGGGTCGAGATTGTTCCGAAGTGTCAAACATCTCCTTTGCTTTCTCCAACGCTCTGCCGAGATCAGCACCCGAGGATCTGAGAATGGTGTCGATGGCTCTCTTCATCAAATCATCTTGCCTGAAAGTATCGCTGAGTGATATACGGACCGAAGGTGTGTTACCAAATACGATGACGCCGTAGCGAATCTTGAACGTTCCGTAGCGATCAATGATGGATTTTAAGGATTCTTTGATCTTATCAAAGTTTGAATCTGCTCTGGCAGCCCTTGAACTGACGGCGAAAATCATGTCMACTGCAGGTATTACTCGGGGTTCTGAAATACCATTGCAAACTATGAGTATTTAATAATCTTAGAGTATTTTCGATGATCCTGCAACCCAGAAAATTGCAGACGCACACGTTTTATCCGACTTGGTTTGTCACCCATTTACGATGTCGATTTTTCGATTTAAACATGCAAGCCAAAAACCCAGATAACATGAAGTTGTGATGATCCTGCACGAATCAGGTCGATTACTTTTTTGAAAGTGAGTGTGTTGGTTTTTGTGGAAGGAGGAAAAACCAGATAACCCGACCGGGGAAAACATTAAATAAAGGGAGTCAAACCAAACAAACTCTACTCAGTAAAATGGAGCCCAGGAATCGGACATAAGACCCCAAGAGGTTCGTGACTTCCCCCCGACTCTTAAAGGCCCGTCGAGAGCCCTACTATATTAACCTTACCTCTCAATATCCGTTCTAGAAGTATTTTCCCCAGTACTTCGGGCTCTACATCTTTGTTGACCTTGACTAGACCAAGTTTATCTGGAGTTATCTTTTCCAGCTCATCAGCATCAGCATCTGGTCCCACAACAACTGGTACCACTCTTATTCCCTTTTTATCCAATGGCATAGCGGTATTCTTGATATCTTCTGGACTATTCGTAGACCTCTTGTCGACCATRACGACGAGGATCTTCCTAGCTTCGGGTCTGTCTGAGTTTTCAAAGATTTTCTTTGATTCATCAAGTGCCTTTTTTAAATCAGGGCTCCCACGTGGGGTACTTGCAAGTTCAACAAATCTTTTCAAGGCGTTAATATCATTTACTCTTCGGTTGAAGTCAATGACTGTTGAAGGCTGGCTTCCAAAGACCATCAGTGAGTACCGAAGTTGGTCCAGTCCTTGGTCATCTATTRCGTAGTTAACGGCGTTCTTCATACGCGCGAAAGTCTGTTCAGCACCTGAAGCAGTAGTACTAATTGCAAAGAGGACATCCGTTGATGGAGGGACTTTCTTTTCTGTGAATACGATAAATAAAATAAAATCAGATGCTTCATATGATTACAGAAAAAAATTATATTGATTGAATTTAAGCGAGGGAAAAAAGGCTGAAAAACTACGCATGCGCGAGATATGTATCAGTACAAGTATCAGCAAGACTCCCACTCCCACTGTGTTTCAAGCAACCGCGATTGAGTTTTGGAGATRGTAATAGGAATCTAAATATCTTACCCAAGACTTTGTCCATGATGATCTTATTACTWTCACTGGGTTTGTCTGTAGTATTGGCATTGACCACATCATCCTTCTCAGATGCAACAGTCATTAACTCTACATCATCAGYATCTCCTCCGATACCAAATGCAATAACCTTGATACCGTTATCGACGGAGAGCTTGCGAGCCGCTTTCAGGTTGTCTGTRGGACTGTTTGACTTGCTGTCAGTGATGACAACTAGAACTCGCTGAGCAGACGGTCTTTCCTGTTCAGAAAMCTAATTCAATATAAGAAAATTATTACATAACTTATAATTTACGACAAAAATACTAGAATGTAAACTGAAAAAATGTATTTTATTTTAAGGATGGTCGCAGGAGACAATTACCCAATCTCCCGCGCCAAATGCTCCTGACTTAAGTATTCAACGCCAAATTTATGGACAAAACTGAAATCAATTTTACAGATGGAAAAGCCGGAGATCCAAGATAAAAAAAAATTGAAGTACGGAAGATAGGCACCAACGCATTAGCAGTGCACACTACCGGTTGCTAACTATAGTGAACATTATACCATAAAATATCAATTTCTCGTGAGTGCTTTGGAACATGGGAATCTCTTTGACCAGAAATTTGATACTATGAAATAATACCCGAGATTCGATCCATGTAACTCGCCCCCCACCGAAAAAACTCAGCTCCTTGGGCAAGTGAGATTTCTAGKAATATGGAACCCTCGGAGTGGGAGTAAGTGGCAATATTCATTGGGGACAGACAACATTCCTGTGATGCGGGGGATGTCCAAAACGAAGGTTTACATTAGAGTTTCTTTACCTTAAACAGCTTCCTTGCTTCTTCCATAGCTTTGTCCAACGAAGCCCCGCTCGTTTTAGGCAAAGCATTTATCAGATTAACAAGTGCTTGGTCGCTAGCAAAKTTGGAATTGAAATCTACTTTGACCTCTGGTGTGTTACCAAATGTGATGACAGCGTAGCGAATCTTTCCGCGTCCGTATTTTTGGATTATTGACTGCAGAATGTTTTTCATTTGAGTGAAAGTCCTGCTCGAGTCTKGTGCGTTTGCTGTTATGGCGAAGGCCAGATCRGTCTCTACAACTCCTKGTATTTCTAAAAGTTAATCCRTTCCAATCATAAACAAAGATTGGAGAAACGAACGGACCTTTTTGTCCAATAACAACCATTTCAATACCCATACGTCGACCCATCTATCCTTCACCACACCCAAACATGAATCGACCCATCRAGAARCCAACACATCGAGCCATCCATCCATCAACTTACCCCCATATCGATCCATACACCCATCAAATCACACACACATGAATCCACCCATCGAGAACCAAACACATTGAACCATCCATCCATCAACTTACCCACACATCGATCCATACACCCATCAACTCATACACACATAAATCCATCCATCGAGAAGAAATTACATTGAACTATTCTTCCGTCAACAGATTTACACATCGACCCATCTACACAAACCCATATTTATCCGTCAATTTTTCAACCATCTGCTAGCCAACACATCGAAACTTTCATCTATCAGCGCACACATTCTAAAAATTACACACCTAACCTACCCACACCTACCAACAGATCAATCAACCATCTCTATCCATACATATATACACATACATATTTCTTACTCACCAGTTAGGGCCTTCTTCAGAGCGCTGTCGATTTTGTCAGCTATATCCTCAGGAGTGTCGGTGGTTTTACCTTTCTGTATTCTAGTTTCATCGTCTGTTATTGGTTTGAGATCTTCTGTAGTCACTTGATCACCAATGATGACTGGAATAACGACTACTCCATCACTGATTAGTTCCTTGGCTTTGGACCTATAAGTTTACCAATCATTCAAATTTATACGCCTTCTTGAAGTAATATAATTATTATTCATTTGCTAGCCGTTCAAAAAGCTGTACGTTAAAGGGRTTCCGTTCACACRAGACTGARCTATTCGAACAAAAAATTGYACGCCTAGCYGTGCAAATTTGGGACCAGCTCCGTGTAAACACAACGTATTTTTTAAACAATAGAACAGACGGTTTCGTGTAAAGGGTATGTACAGRTCAATTTTTTGACCGCTCACAAATTCGTTTGGTACGTCGAGTAAACACAGCCTGAGGTCTATAAATCGCGTTTGACATACATGTATCATCTCAAACAGAACGAAATAGCAAAGACTTGACGATCAATGCATTATCTGCACTGTAATGGAGACTTCGCCACAGCCATATTGTGGGGCAAWACAACAAAAATCGTTTCTTTKATGAATGAAATATCTTGTCGYGCAAAAACATTGGAGTGTTTCTGTYYCATAACATGGCTACCATAAAACATAGCTATAGCTGTACGACACTCAAACGGCAAAATAAAAAAGATATCTTACGTTATGACCGATGGATTGCTGACTGATTTCTTGTCCGTAATTACAACCAAGACTTTCTTAGCATCTGATCGGGCAGCCGGGCTTTGGAACATTGCTTTCACCTCATCGATTGCTTTATCCAGGGCGGGTCCTCTAGTACTTCGAGGTACAGAATCCATGTACTGTATTAATTTATCACTGTCTGTATAACCACTGCTAAAGCTAACTTTGGTTGACGCGGTATCACCGTATACCACAAGGCCATAATGAGCGTTTCCGATACCGTATTTATCAATGATTTCACTAACAGAATCCTTCATTAGAAGGAACGTCTTGTCTGCTGAAGCTCCCGTAGAACTCAGAGCGAAGATCAAGTCAGCTTTGGGTATGGTTGGCTTAACTGCGGCATAGATGACAATAAAATATAAAACTGAGATAAGTAGAGACATGGCGGAAAAAAAGAAAGAAAAGAAGGAAATAGTGGAAGAAAATAAAGAAGGAAGGAAAGGAAGGAAGGAAGGAAGGAAGGAAGGAAGGAAGGAAGGAAGGAAGGAAACCACAATTATTATTATTATGATTGATCGATCTGAAACAGATTGTGGCATTGCATTACCTTCAAAATAGTGGTATCTGAGCCGTAGGTTTTGACGGTTTTGTACTTCTGAAATCGAA
>NW_022261458.1:1896-14182 GCF_009602425.1 Actinia tenebrosa | reverse complement strand
TAAGAAAAAAAGAAAAGAAGGAAACACAAAAGCAAACAAAAACAAAAAGAAAGAAAGACATAGAGGAGAAAAAGGAAGAAGTAAGATAGAATGAAAAAATAAAGTATTTTGACATACTTCCCAGTGCCTTCTTAAACTTGGCATCAATCTTCTTAACAGCTTCATCAGTTGATACAATTATAGGTATTGGAGTAACTAGTTCTGGATAAGAAGTACAGATAGCAATGTCAGGTTTCCTCACTTCGTCTCCCACACCTACAGGGATCACCAGTACTCCAGAAGACTCAAGTTCCTTAGCTTTTTCTTTTATCAACGAAGGATCACTTGTAGATCTCTTGTCTACAATCATCACCAGGATCTTCTTAGCTCGAGGACGTGATGCAGGACTGGAAAAGATTCTAGCTGCTTCTTTTATGGCCTCATCGTATGCTGGACCACCACTTGTACGAGGAACAACGCCGACGAAATTTTTAAGACCTTCTATATCAAACTTCTCATTGAGGTTGATCTGCAAGTAAAACAAAGCAAATTTATGGAACATGCGATCATCTYATTAAGGGTGGCATGGGTGACATGGGTAGCGTAGTGGTTTACGCTTCTCCTCTCACCGATGGGATCCAGGTTCGAGCACCAACTCAGGCTGGCTCATTTGGGAGTTGAATTTGATTGATGATTTGGAACCTCACTACAATATACTCAATACATAGAGAGTTAACCAGTCATTCCCTTCCACAGTAGTAAAGAGAAAAGGAAAGCCCAAATCTCGTCCCCTAAACATTTTTCGATGGTCTCTTACTCGGACGGGAAATACTCCAAAATACAATGATAAAAATATAACATCAATAGTCCAAGAGCCAAATTTAGGTTCCATCACGAACCTTAGTGACTGCGAGATCCCCAAACACGATCAGTCCATATTTGACCTTTCCTATCTTGTATTTATCAATCATTCCTTTGACGACATCCTTCATCTCTTGAAAGTTCTGGCCTGCAGATGCCGCGGTTGCACTCAATGCGAACACAAGATCTATCTCATGAACCTGAGGTGGACCACCTGTGGAGTACGAATTTATACATGACTGAGTAAAATGGACCGCGTAGCGCTAAAAAGCAATATATATAAATGTAAAGGTAAGTTGTAGTGCTAATAGTATTCACTTCGAACACTTCAGATCAAAATAATGTACCAGTTTTGGAATTTTGTAAACTCATTTTGTTAGGTAAGTTTAAGAATCGCATTTGCATTTTTTTCTTAAGACAGTTGAATAGAAATTATGAGCATGAGCATTGCTCTACCAAAAAAGAGGCAAAACCCGTTTACCTTTGATTGCTTTCTTGAACTGCTCGTCAACCTTATCAGTCAGATCTTTAGTTGGCTCAGTTTTCTTTGTCTTTACAACTCGATCAGGAGAATCAGTCAGGGATGTGATTTGATCATCATCTGTATCGTCGCCAATAGCAACAGGGATCACAAAAATGCCATCTTTAGCCAGATTATTTGCTTTAGACTTGATAACATTTTCATCTGTTGTAGAGTCTTTGTCAATAATCACAACAGCGACCTTCTTAGCTTTTGGTCTTGCTTTGGAAGCGGGACTATCAAATAGTTTAGTCAATTCCTGGATCGCTTTGTCAAGATCGGGACCACCTCTTATTCTTGCAATTGAATCAATAGATTGAACGAGAACTCTCGGGTCATTGGTGTCCCCAAAGCTGATTGAAGTAGACGCAGTTTCCCCAAACGTGACCAGCCCATAATGTACTTTACCAATACCATAACGAGCAATCATGTCTTGGACCACATCTTTCATTTTGGTGAAGGTGGCATCCGGTCTTGAGGATGTAGCGCTTAATGCAAAAGCCAAATCTACTTCCGGCAGATCAGGTTGTTCTGAAGAGAAAAAGAGATTGTTCTTTGCTGCATGATGGATATTTTAATATGTTCCTGGTTTTATTATCAAGACAACCAGTGTCTGCACATAAAGATGAAATATGCTGTGATGCAATCCATTGAGAATAACCAACCTAAGACACTTACTAAGGCGCGATACTCGGCGAAAACTTCTGATATCAGACGTAAGATAAATAAAAAATGGGAGCAATTGCACTAATAGATCAAGAGACAAATAGTTGTGTAAAAATGGACCCCCATAAATGAAAAGATCACTTCCAAATTAAGAAAATTAAGCTTAAGCTAGAAAAAAAGAACAAAATCCATACCTTTTAAGGCTTTTATAAACTTGTCATCAATCTGCTTAACAGCTTCATCAGTTACGATTATAGGTATTGGAGTAACTAGTCCTGGATAAGAAGTACAGATAGCAATGTCAGGTTTCCTCACTTCATCTCCGACACCTACAGGGATCACCAGTACTCCAGAAGACTCAAGTTCCTTAGCTTTTTCTTTTATCAACGAAGGATCACTTGTAGATCTTTTGTCAACAATCATCACCAGGATCTTCTTAGCTCGAGGACGCGATGCAGGACTGGAGAATATTTTGGCTGCTTCTTTTATGGCCTCATCGTATGCTGGACCACCGCTTGTACGTGGGAATGCACTGATGGAGTCTTTGAGGGTGTTAAGATTAAAGTTCTCGTTCAAGTTGATCTAGGAATATTTGAAATAAAGAAACAAGCTATGTTGAAAAGCATTTGTCGTTGATGTTGCTACTGGAGTGACTGTTTTCTGATATTGTTGTTAACGATCTTTTTGCTGCTTAGCTTGTTAGTGTTGTTGCTGCTGTGTTTTTGTTTTATTTTTTGTTTTTGCAGCTGTTATTATTACTGCTGCTGCTGATGTTGCTGATGTTACCACTTATAACAACACTTGACTTGACTTAACGCTGTAACAATTGTTGCTTTTGCTGTTTCCAGTTGTCATTCATACTTTCATTGCATAATACTTAGGCAATATTATCATAAATTTCGCTAAACGTCAATGGATGTCACAAATGTTTGTATTAGTTCAAATTTTGCTCTTCTTGAGGTGTGTATTCGTAACGAAGAAAAAAGAATAAAATTAACTTCCAACAATAAAAACCCAAAAAAGTCACTGAAAATCAATACAAACACAAGAAACAAGCAAACCTTAGTCGTTGCAATACCCCCAAACACGATCAGTCCATATTTGACCTTTCCTATCTTGTATTTATCAATCATTCCTTTGACGACATCCTTCATCTCTTGAAAGTTCTGGCCTGCAGATGCCGCAGTTGCACTCAATGCAAAGACAAGATCTACATCTGGAATCTGGGGTGGAGGATCTGAAAAAAGGTAACATTTTGTTTTTAGTTGGTAACTATTACTTGACAGGAAAGTAAGAATAAATGAAAGTAATTATAACAAAGTTTTGAATTTGGATTTAGAGGAGAGGAGAGTAGAGAAGAGGAGGGGAAAGGAAAGAAAAAGGAAGGAAAGGGAAGAGACACGAGACGAGACGAGACGAGTCGAGAGGAAATGAAACAAAACGAGAAGAAAGGAGAAAAGAAGACACGAAACGACAGGAGTCTAACAAAAATGCTGCTTCGATTACCTTTAAGTCCCTCTTGGATGATTTTCACAGCAATTTCTTTCGGGTCGTCGGTAGTTACAGCTTCAATAATGCTTTCTTTATCACCAGTTACGGCAAGGGCCTGCTCAGGGTTACCTTCACTTCCGAACAAAACTGCTACTATCTTCACCTTGTCAGCAAGCATTGGTTTTGCAGTATCTTCTATATCTCTCGTTGTACTTACAGATCTTCAAAAGGTATTGAAAGCAGCATGAAATGTATTAACAGGTTTTGTGCTTGGTATTACTCAGGAATATATATGATTGTGTGATTTTTTTAATTTTTTTTTTTTATTTTTTATTTTTACCTCAAAATTTTACATGTCTAGTGTGAAAGGTGTTCACCGTCCAAGAAGAAAAGGGTCACTTTTTTTCCTCAAAATTATTCAATTTTTATTATCAACACCAATACTTATTATATCATACTATAGTTACACATATGCTTGTGTCGATCATCGAAATCAGGGTTTACCGGTAAATTCACAATTACTCAATTTTCAGCGTGTTTTGAAAAGATGTCTGTAATTTCTGTACCTTTCCACTGTTTTTTTTACTGAATGTCTAATTCAAAATTGTAATTTTGTATGTGGGAAAAAAATAAACCTTTGAAACCTTTGAAACCTTTGAAACCAGTTAAAAACAGTTTCTCTAATGTTGGCGGTGTTATTTACTTCTTTTAGCGAGTTTCAAAGAATGATGTTAAAGGTTTAAAGCTTGAATCCAACAAACCTTTTGTCACTTATAACAGCAAGAATCTTCTTAGCGTTTGGCCTTCCTCCTCTGTTGAAAAGATCTTCAGCTCTTCCTAGCGCTTTAACCAAGTTAGGCTCCCCAGAGCTAGCCGCCAAGGAGTCTATGTAGCTCTTTAGGTTTTCATCTGTTGGAAAACTTGACGCATCCAGGAAGGTAAGCTGCGTGCTTGGTTCGGACCCGTATATTATCACAGCAATTTTGACTTTATCCATACCGTAAGTGTCTATGACTGATTTGATGATTTGTTTGCATTGACGATAAATCTCGGAGGAATCTCTTGACGCAGCACTGATCACGAAGGCAAGGTCGACTTCGGGCATTAGAGGTCTCTTGATAGCTGGATTTTAAAATACACAACATTATGATAAGTTATCGAAATACCCATTGCCTGACTCGTTTTAATCATTATGCCTCACTCGTTTTAATCATTATCATCATCATTATTTCAAATGTAAAATGCTTCTACAATGTTTCCTATTCAAATTTCTACGATAGCTATTTCGTCCCTAACTTCTCTATTCAGTTGTTGTTGTACAAATAAGCCTGAAGCGAGATGACGTTTTACCCCCGTCTCTAGACCATAATCCTTTTCACATTGCTTTTGTTCTTTAATTATGACTATTGTTCCTGTATTCTCTAAGGAAACAAAAATTTTAATATGATCACAGTTCACATATTTGCGAAACTGTTCGTAAATTCTTATGCAGCAAGATATTGTGTTCCAATTAACTAATTAATTAAAATATATATAGTTAAATAATAAATATATCTAATTGAGCTGATCTGCGCAGTATATCAAGCAACTTATGCAGCTGCTAATTATTATAAGACTCAGAAAAATGCTGAGTCTTTAACGGGATTTGAACCCGTGCCCTTGCGACTCCGGTGCCATGCTCTAACCACTGAGCTACAATAAATAAGTAGATAGTTGCCTTCAATAGCTTTATTGATCACATCAGTAGCCAGATCTCTCGGGTCAGGAAGCCTTGGTCTACTAATGACATTCTCTTTGTAAGGTGTCAGCTTTTCCAGTTCATTCTTATCCGCGTCGGTTCCTACTCCTACAGGTATGATAAGAACATTCTTCTTCTCCAGTTCCTTTGCACCATTCAGCTTATTAATGTCCCTCGGGTCTCCATTCGATTGATTATCGATTATCACGACAAGTATTCTATGGGCATCAGCACGAACTCCGCGATCTTCAAACAGTTGTTTAGCCCTCTCCAGAGCGTTTGTTATAGATGGGCCACCGGTGCTGCGAGGAAACGTTCGGACTTGACTCTTTAAATCAGAAATGCTGAATTTATCGATGAATTTAATCATGGTAGTTGGTTCACTTCCGAATACTACGACACTGTAGTGAATCTTGACAGAGCCATATTGGTCCATAATAGAGCGGATTGTGTTCTTCATTAGTTTGAATGTCTTGGCTGGGTTTGATACTGTTGCGCTGATAGCAATGGCAAGGTCGATGAGTGGGACCCTTTGGACATCTGGAACAAAAAATACGTAAAGATAGGATCAATCAAGAGGGCGGACATAGGGGGGGAGGATCGCCCTAACCCCCTAAATCACGATCGAACCCTCTAAATGACAACTACGAACCCCCTAGTTAGATCAACTTGATTTTATCGACTCCCCTGAATGACGTTACGCCCTGTTGTAAAAATAAAACAAACGACTTGTTCCTACCACATCATGATAACTCTAACTTCAAGACTCTATAATATTGTCTTGATTCTAAAATTGCTACCACACAAAGATATCCAACATAAATCCAGTGAAGTTTCATTAGTCAACATCAATGATTCTTATGTTTATTTACCTTTCTTCATCAGATCACTGATTTTGTCTGCAACAAGTTTCGAGTCGTCATTTTTCACAGTCTTGATGATGCTTTTCTTGTCTGGTGCAACAGTCTCACAGCCTGGTGGAATAATAGGCATCCTCATGGTAACCACGATAATCTGCACGCCCGATTTGTCCAAATCGATGGAGGCATTCTTGGCTGCATCTGTGTCACCTGTTCAAAACATTTGATTTTATTAGTCGATTGCATTATATACCCAAAACTATAGACCTGTTCTGAGATAGAGAACAAAGTGCATTGTAGTCTAGCTTCGGTACAAACCTTTTTTTGTTCATCATGCTTTATATGGTGTTGTTTGTACCGAAGCTAGACTACAATCCATCCTGTTTTTCTAACTGAGAAAAGGCTTGATTGTTTATCCTAGTTGATCATACTTATTACCAATGATTTACTCAAACATGGCGGTTCGAATAATCCGAAGGAAGGCCAACTTACGTAAGGCACACTTAYGATCAACATTAAAGGGAAAACGGTTCACCAAAACATGTTGCGCATGCGTTAAAAATAATTGGCACCAAGCTAGCATTGCTTGCATAGATTTTACTTTTCGATCCCTTTTGATGGAAAGTACTGGATTAACATCATCCAAACATCCTGATCGAGCAACAATAAACCTGCCATTAAATTCCGGACGTCGAAACACAAGAAGAAAAATGCTGGCAAATATGTGGTGTTGCAAACAAATGGCATTTTTGTGTCAGTGGGATATCATCTTAAGATTACCTGTAGATTCCTTATCAGTGAAGATAACAAGCACTCTCTTTGCATTAGGTCGCGACCCTGCATCAAACATTCTCTTAGCCTGCACCAGAGCTCTCTCCATAACAGAACCACCAGAGCTCCGAGGAATGTTGTCAACTAATCTCTTGAAATCGTCTTCGGTCGGATAATCATCTGAAAAGCTTGCTTTGATAGACGTGATATCACTATAGAAAATAATACCATATTTGGTGGAATTGAAAGGGTGGTTGTCAACCAGCTCCTTGATGATATCTTTCACTTGGCTGAAACTTTCCTGGGCGTAGGTTCCAACAGTACTTATCGCGATGACCACATCAAGGGCACGTTCAGGCGAAACCGCTATGGAATTAATATATTCAAGAGAGAATTAGATAAACATAGTTAATTTATAAATAAATGAAGGGAGCAAAAGATAAAATCTAAGAATAAGGAAGTTAGAATGAATGGGAATGCGATGTAATGCAGTCAGATAAAAAGATAGAAAACAGAAAATAGCGACATATAGATTGATTGCGTCAAATCTTTCTCAAAAGCTATTTAGTCAGAGTGCATGAAAGAACGAACGAACCAACGAACTAACGATAAAAAAAGAATGGCTGGATGGGTAGATGGGAAGGAAGGTTGCAATTGACGACTCTTAAAACTCCAGCGTATGCGGGCTTAGCCTCACTTCTGAGGTCGGTTAACAAAAGCAGAAAATAGAATAAAAAAACAAGCAGCTACTTGATTCACTGGAGTTTTAAGAGTCGCCAACAAAGGGAAAACTACTTTCACAACTACCCACCTTCAATAACTTTCTCCATGATTTTTTCTCCAAGCTCCGCGTGATCGATATTTTTCGGCTCTTTAATAACATTATCATTGTGAGGCGTAACACTCTCAAGTTCTTTACGATTAATATCTCCCCCTAGGCCAACAGGGATTACACGGACGCCTTTCAGTTCTAAGGCCTTAGCAGAACCAGTCACAATGCGCTCATCCAAACCAGAGTTTTTGTCTGTAATTACGACCAGGACCTGTCGTGCTCCAGGACGAGAACCCGCCCCTTGAAACATCTCTCGAGCTGCTTCTAATGCTTTGTCGAGAGCAGGTCCGCCGAGCTGCCTCTGGAGTCCGTCAACTCTTCGTTTTAGATCGGAAGGAGTCGGAAACTTGTCGGAGAACCCGAATTGTTTGCTCGTCGTATCTCCGAAAACGATTGCACCGTAATGGATCTTGTCAATACCGTAATTGTCTATAATGTATTTAATAGTGTCTTGAACCTTTTGGAATGTTTGGTAGCTATCTGTAGATGTTGCTGTTATGGCGAAGATGAGATCAGTCTCTGGTATCTCCTTAGTAGCTGAAATTAAAGAATATAAGAATATAATCAGAACTTCCATGGAAAAAATGGCATGTTTCACGCATGCGCATCCCCATTCCCTGCTCAGGATGATGTTGATGTTCTTTTTTTTTCTTTCGATTGTCAAACAATTTGGGGCAAAAACGACAACAATAGCATTCTGGGCAGGGAATGGTGATGCGCAAGGGTGGAACATGCCATTGAATTGGTCTCTTCAACTTAACCAACCATCACCAATAAGTTAAGACAAAAACGAATGAAAAAATATCAAACTGACACTAATAGAGCGTCAAGCATAAATGGACTTCAGTTTTAAAGACTAAAATTAAGCCAGGTTGTGTAATATTTATTCCCTAACGAAGTATAAATAGTTTGGGAAACTATATGAAACAACACCTAGTTATCGTCATCTTATTTCAAATATTAGGATCGTGACACTTTTCCGTGTCACGCAAAAAATAGTCCAAAAATAATAATCTTTTTTATAAAAGTCTAGAGCATTATAAATACATACGTACCATCAAGAATCTTTTGTGCGATTTCTTGGCCCAACTTCTTAGGATTTTTATTCTTTGGAGAAGCGATGGTGTTACCTGGTTTTGGTGATAGCTTGTCCAGGCGTGGCACATCAGCCTCGTTACCAATCCCCACAGCAATTATCTTAACTCCATCCCCCTCGAGATCTTGAGCCGCACTGCGCATGTCACGATCACCCGTGCTAGACCGCTTGTCCGTCACGATTACTAACACCTTATGAGCATTTGATCTACCACTAACGAATAACCTTCTAACTTCAAACATGGCCCTATCTATCGCTGGCCCACCGGATTTTCTAGGAAGATTGTTGATTACTTGTTTGATGGATTTTACATCGGGGTAATTATCCGTGAATGTTGCACCAGTGGTGGGGGTGCTGCCGTATACTAACACAGCGTAACGGAGTTTCTTGGTACCAAACGTGTCGATGACCTCATTGACAGCTGTTTTGATTTTCTCAAACGTCTCGTCTGCTTGAGAAGCTACAGCACTAAGGGCAAACACCAGGTCGATTTCGGGGCTATCTACGGTGTCTGTGGCAATAAAAATGATTATGATTAGTGAGCCCCCTCGATGAGCTTTTTCTCTTAAGGCAAACAAAAAAGAATATATGTGTCTAAATAAAACAAAAAATGATTATATGTCAGCATATAGAGCTTTTAAGAGCGACGTCATTTCATGAAAATGTTTTTCGGGTCAAACATAAAAAAGCATTTATGAAAAAAAAGTATCGTCAAGAAGCTTGTAAATTTCCTCTTTTTGCTAAARGCTGGCTGCTGTGCTATGGCTGGCTGTGAGCAGTTAGAGCAATTAGCAGCATAGATAATTTTCTCACACGACATCTAAAGTGATACGATAAATATCGGTAAGCACTTTTTGCGCATTAAGATAGAGTTTTTTATACATTAGAAAGCTTGTATAATACAAATAAATATTTGACGACTTGTGCTGTAAATTTTGTGAGCCTATAGAACGATAAAGCCGATTTAACACGGCACGATTTTTTCTCACAACTGTCGCGCGCAACATGCTTACGCCAAGTTCTAGATGCCATAAGAAAGTTTTGCGTTCGTTTTACACAGCTTTACACAAAGCAATTCGTGTCGTCAGCATTTTACGCGCTACAGTTGTGAGGAAAAATGGTACTGTGTAGATCAGCCTTTAGAAATAAGTGTTGTTGACAAATTCTTACAGGTTGCGCGCGCACCCGTCTGTTGCGCTACCAATTGTGCACACTAAAAAGCCCGTATTTGCATATGTAATACTTAGGCAGAGTAAAACCCTACCTTTCAAAGCTTTTTCCATAATCTTTTCACCCAGTTTTTCTGGATCTCTAATATCTGGCTCCTTGATAATGTTCTCATTGTCATCAGTCGTATTCAAAAGCTGTGTTGGATCGACTTCGTTTCCAATGGCAACCGGAATCACCTTGACACCTTTATCAATTACACTATTGGCTCTTGATTGGGTGACGCTGGAAGGCGTGTCTGACTGCTTATCTAAGATAATCACCAAGACTTTTTTAGCATTTGGTCTTGCTGCGCTACTTTCGAATAGTCTTCTGGCCTCGCTTAACGCACTGTCCAGCGAGGGGCGTCCCTGCACACGTGGAGCTGATGCTATAAATTTCATGAGCTCTTCATCACTTGGGAACTCCTCACCCAGGCTAACCTTAACCGAGGCACTGGATCCAAAGACAATGAAGCCGTAATAGATTTTATTGGAACCATATTTCTCAACGATGGAGTTGATCGTTTCTGTCATTTGGGCAAACGTATTGCCAGCATCAGTACCGGTAGCACTGACGGCGAATACTAAGTCCATTTCAGGGACATTTGGTTTTCCTGGTAAAAGCATTTAAAATAATGAGTCAACGTTATGGATACCATACCATTTTTTGATAACTTTGGTTGAATTTACTATTCTAAGGACCTTCTTTTTCGAACTAGGTTCCCGTACAAATTTCTCTGGGGCAAGGTTTGAGTTACTTCCATGAGGTAGTTGGTCTGATCCTAAAAAAAAGTCTTAAAGTCGCCATTTCCTCCCTAGGGTTGGCCTACCTTTTTCGGCACTGCTAACCCTCCTCCCCCTCGTTCTTTCTTTCCTCATTTCTCTTATAACTCCTTACTTCCTTGCCGTACCTTAAACCGGTTCAGACGGTCAAATACCCTGAACTACAAACTGAATAAATAACTATCTATCAGCAGACTTCTTTTCTATGTCGCAAGATATCCAAATTTATTTACTAAGTAACAACTCACGGTTGAATATTCTGTCCAAAATACGATCACGAATCTTGTTAGGATCTTCGTTGTTCTCTGCAGGCAATACATCGTCTTTGTCTACAGTAGAAAGCCGAAGTTCCTTTGGGCTCCCTGTGGTTCCTAATGGCACTGCAATAACGATGACGTCATCACCATGTATGTTCTTGGCTGCTTGAATGACGTCATTAGGATCACTAGAAGATCTTATATCAGAAAAGATCACGAGGACCTTCTTTGCTTCCGGTCGGTTGGCCCTCCTGAACAGCTCTTTGACAGAGACGAGTGCGTTACTCAACGAAGGAGGAGTGGTAATTCGTGGCGTGTTGGAGATATAACTGAAAAACGGTTGAAATAATTTAACACCAATATATCATAAACGCCATTACATATAAATTTTTTAGTTCTTTATATATATATATATATATATATATATATACTCAGTATAAACCATTCCGTGGTTGAGGACAACACTGGGTCAAGTCGGTATTGCAATGCATCATAGGGCTATTTTAGGGTACATTTCCCCCAAGATGCATCGAATGAATGAATTGAATGAACTGAATGCGGCGAAGCTATGACAACGACACTGGAAAATGATAAAGGAAAATGAATTAAAATACCTTTTAATATCATCATCCGTCGGGAAGTCTTCGTTGAAGTTGATTTTCACATTTGGATTAGTTCCATAGACGACAAGGCCGTACCTCATCTTACCCATGCCATATTTGTCTATTATGGACGCGATCGCAGATTTCATTTGCCTGAAGTTTGCTTCTGCATCAGCTGCATTGGCGTTGATTGCAAAGGCAATGTCTACCTCTGGAACGCGTTTATGAGATGTACCTGAAGAAAAATAGAAATTGAACACGTTAATGTCGCGTGACTATTGGCTGTATAGTCTCTAGTGTGTGTTATGGACTGAGGTTAGATAACGTTTACCTTTTTTTTCTAAATAAAAACTGAGGGAGTCAAAGAGGGCTTTTTAAGCATGGCTTTCCACTAGCGATACGAGTAGAAGAACAATGACACACACAAGCGCAGATAGTCTTTCATAGGGTAACCCCTTTATATTTGGGTACAACAAAACCTCGAGTCAACCTTAAAGTATTATAACTGCCCTTGGGGCTTATCTCCGGTTTCATGAAATTTTAAGTTATCATGAGTATCTATATTACCTGTACTCTGTACTCTGTTCGTTGTTTGAGTATCGCAGAAAACCCCTCCCCCCCC